>JAZHGK010005549.1:0-13138 GCA_037855215.1 Waitea zeae
ACAGCTTAGTTAGCGCGAAGCTTGTCGCAGAAGGTGCCGGCGTAAACCGAGGCAAAGACCTGAGCATCCAGAGAGATCTGGTAGCTCGAGATGACGGACGCAACCGCACTGCCGACAGTCTGGGCCATGTGCTGAGCGACGTTGGGCTTTGACTGGCAGCCGCAGCCAGTCATGGAGTCAGAAACAGCCTGGCCAATGACTGCCGCCACTTCAGCGCTGATTCCAGCCTTGACAGCGGCGGCTATGCCAGCCGTCTTGTAAACGGCAGCGTCGAGGGTGGCGAACGGGCATTCCGTGAAGTTGAGGTTGTTAGACAAGTCGGTAGCGATGCCCAACGAGATCTTCGCCGCGACCTTAGCGGCGTCGACGGCGTATGTGGCGACCTGCGCATCTGGAACGGCCTGACCGATCGCCAAGTTGACTGCAAGGCCGGCACCAGCTGCAACCGAGGCGAAGGCACAGCCGACGATGTTGACGCTAGCGTCGACCGCAGCAGAGACACCAGCGTTGCCGGTGACTTTCGAGACGCAATCCAAGCAAGGGAGGGCGCTGCCGTAGGCGGCCGAAGCGAGGAAAAGGACGGATGAAACGGTGGCGAAACGCATTGTAAATGAGGGTGGTGGTAGAAAAAAGAGTGTGGGTGTGAGGTTGTTGTGCTGGTGGCAGATAGAGGCGAAAGAGAAGAGATCGCGGTGCTTGGTGAGTGTTAGGCGGCCAACTTGCTACCTTTTATATCAGCTTGAAGTTGGTTTGTGTGGGCTTTCTCGGCGGTGTTATGAACTTGAAGAATCCCCAGCATGTTTGTCGTTGAATTCTTACCCCTCGCGAAGTCCACTAAACTTGACGGATAAGCAGATCACGAAAGCCCCGGGCCTGCCCAGAGGAGCTAGCAGTGAACGAGCCGGTAAGTTGGCTTGAATGTGTTGGCCTAGACGCGTTGGCTTGGACGTGGTTGTTCGGAAATATTCAAGTTATGCTTTCTTGAACCGTGCCGACAGGCGAACAATGTGTTCCACTTGTGGCAACAGGGCGGTTCCGACCCGGCTTTGACGCTGATCATGAAGTGCTCCAACGATGACATTTCCGTGACTTAGCCTGGATGGCGGGCTTCTCGTGGATCGAAGTTTTTCGGCTCCGAGTTTAGTTAAAATTATTGATCCCTAGATTACAGTAAAATCACGGGAACTGTGGTCTGTTTTTGAAGTAAAAGCTGTCTTAGCAAACGATACAAGCGCCATACATTCATGACAGGGAGCAAGGGTTACTGCCCGTTGATATTGAATACCAGCCCGAAGAAGCTTGGGGTCAGCTAAGGATTATCCGAGTTCCGACTTTCAAACAGTGCTTGCTGGTGCGGGTCAATAAGTCGAGACCCAGGGTCATTAAGGTCAGACCCGCGGTGTGCCTGACCTAGTGCCATACGGGGTTTGTTACATCCTTTGTGAGGCGTGGTGTTTACCTCGCAGCAATGCTTTTGTGACCACTAGCACAGACGGGTCAATGGGCCAACACGTGATTGACCTTGACCTCGGGAGCAGTGTTGCTTTGTCAAGCACCAAGTTGGCGATCGATGTCAACCTTCCGATTGGAGTGTCAAGAAACTTCACTTTGAAACAAAGACTCGCAGCCGCCGGGGGCGTTGAACCAACAGCATTAATTGGTGAGGTCCAGCCTTTCAATGAGCAGTGTGAGTGGGTTACTCGCTCGTCGCGTCAGACTTACTCGGTTGATGGGAGGCTCATATGCATTTTCGATAGACTTGGTTGAGGCGTGAACATGTCAGCACTGAATCGATTGTTCGACGAGGAAATTTAACGGTCACCGTCACGGCACAGCGAAGGCCTGTAGCCTATAGCAAGCTGTGACCCGTGATCCAAAGCATATAGTTCGTAACTTTAGAGCCTATAATTCATTGCCTAAGGCTCGTGCTAGCTAGTTATACGCTACCCTTTATCTGTGATATATAGCCTGTATTTCGTCATAGAACGTAGGCCATAACGCGTATCCTATGGCCCGTAGCCCATAGCCCATGACCTGTGGTACATATACTTGCGGCCTAGAGGTTGTGACTTATCATAGTGCGTAACCCATACTTTAACTTAACCCACAACCGATAAATACGTAGCCCGTAATCCATAAGCAGTGCTTATGGTTGAGCTTGGCAGATTTTCGGAGCTCTTGTTGCTTTCCATAGTAGAAAAGAAATAAATAAGTCACAAATTCCACACAAGACTAGTACGACAAAGCTCGAAGGAACTTGACAAAAAAGAGGTGCTTAAAGCTGGAGCTTGGTCGTCCAGCGATAATAGGAATAAATCTGGCGGCCTATGTTAGCATGCTTACTGGCTCTGAGACTAATTTACCCCGAAAACTCACTACCAGGAGACACCGACGCAAACATCGGGGTCAACAGTGGCGGGGGTGTCCCGCTTAGCCCAAGAGACACCGATGCAGACATCAGGGTCAACAGCGGTAAGCTTCTCGGCATCACGAGCCTTGACCCAGGAGACACCAACGCAGACATCAGGGTCGACGAGCTGAACGTCGCCGCGCTTCTCCTTGAGCCACGACACACCGACGCAGACGTCGGGATCGACCGGCGGGTTGCGGGCGGCGATGGCAAGATCGCGCTTTGACTGCTGGGCCTTGAGGTCCTCGCGTTTCTCTTTGAGCCAGGAGACTCCGATGCAGACGTCGGGGTCGACGGTCGCGGGAGCGTCGCGCTCCTTGAGCCAGGACACCCCAACGCAGACGTCGGGGTCGACGGTAGCGGGGACTACGCGCTTGGCCATTTCGCGCTCCTTGAGGACCTTGCCGATGCAGGTTGTCCAGTCGGGGTTGACAGAGCCGTCGTCGCGCTTCCACGAGACGCCAATGCAGATCTTGTCGGGGTCGACGGCGTCGGTCGTGGCGCGGGTGGCGAGCTCGCGCTCCTTGAGAACCTTGCCAATGCACTCGGTCCACTCGGGGTTCACCGCGCCGTCAGCGCGCTTCCACGAGATGCCAATGCAAATCTTGTCGGGATCGACATTATCGGCTGGGGCCGCGAAGGCGGAGGTGGCGAGGATGGCGACGGTGGAGAGAGTGAGAGCGAAACGCATTGTGAAGGATGAGTGGGTGTGACGGAGCTGTGAGGCTGCTTTGGGTGGGTTGCAAGCTTTGGAGTCGCAGTGCGATGATGAACAGCGAAATGTTGCGGGCTTTTATACGTTCTCCTCCTTAGTCGTGACCATGCTGGCGAGCCTTTGTTTTGACGTTACGATGGCATTATCAAAACCGTGCAGCTGGAAGTCGTTTGGTGGCCTGCATGTTCCATCACGGCCTTGTCTTCGCGGCTCAATCAATTACTCACAGCCGCATGGTTTTTGCCGATGGCTTGGGGGCATGAGACGCACGAGTCGTGAGTCTAGTGCGTCGTTGAATATGTTATCGGCTTGAGGATCAATTCGTGGTAGGTATCTTGAACGAGTTTCTGCGCGCCACATCCATTTCCGTATCATCGAAATGGGGCTTACAGCGCTAACCGCACATGATCCAAACTATTGAATGCATGTTTGAGCATCCCTTCTCTTCTTTCGCTTGTGGTAAACAAGGGAAGTTACTGGCAATATTCATCTCAATGACGTGGAGAAGCCTGAGGCACATGGGTCAGCGAATTTGGTTCATCTTGAGAACTTTCTCTTTTCAGCTGCACGTAAGGTATCTCCATCATGAATGCTCACCTTGAGGTAAGTAACACAAATGTGTTTCGCAACATATTGACGGCCGTTGAAAGGATATTTGGGTGGGCGTATGTGTTAACTGATGTCCGAGATCAACAAGGTGCGCATTAGAGGAGGCTGTTCATTTTAACGACAATAAAGTTTTGCCTCGTTTCGGACAGAATCTGTGACGATCTGGCAGCTTGTGCTCACACCCTAGCTGTCAGGGCACTAAGTAATATCTGGAGAGAGAGGAGCCATTGCATTGGGTCTTGCGTATCAGTGAATGATCAACAGCACTGCAATATGTGTTAGTCAATTGGCATGACAGCGGAAATTGGGGGCGGAAAGTCCGAACTCCCACAGCTTTCTCTTCACTTATCACCGAGGTGAAAGCATTTCACCGAGGAAAGGCTGACAGTGAATTGTGAGATGCATATCACCTGTCAAACTCCGTCAAGGCTTCGATGATACATGAAAATGTGTTTCATAAGGAATTTTCTATGATACTTGTCAATCTTGGAACTACATCCTTACCCCCGAACTTTGACCGTGCTAACTTGTAGATGAATCCATTGGAACAGACAATAGCGGTGATAGGTTAGAAAAGTATAGAGTCGTCTTTAAATTTTAAAAGCTCTAAGTCGCCTCACCAGAAGCATAGCTGCTTGAAGAGAGCCAAGAAAAAGCGGGATCACGGAACTGCAAGTGGACAATTACATTCAGATAGTAGGTCACAAGCCTGGCTTGGCCTAGCACACTTTTACTGCCCTTGTGGGGTTGTCAATGAACGTGAAGCAAGACACCGCGATGATGGAAAGCAGACGTTTGGTGTAAGTATTGGCAAAAGAGCAAAAATATTTTAAAAAATAAATTAAATTAAAAAACTCAAATAACCCCTGCCGACTGGCGGCCCGGTTCCGCGACTCAGAGGGCGGTTGACACAACGCGCAAGCAAAAGTAAACCTTGGAACCGAACTCCGCGCACAACCCGTCAGGAGAACAGTTGTCGATGGCTTCAGATCTAAGTCTACTAGCTGACGTTTGGCTATTGATCATTGGCTACCTGAGCACCGTAGACATCTTACGACTGAGGCAAGTCAGTTCTTGTTTTGAATACTTGCTTTTGTGCCAGCAATGTTTAACGCCTTGCAGACATGCGTGGCCCTCAACGCTATTACGCGCTTAGACAGTGTTTGGAATGAAAAATTGCATATACTGAATGAGATTGAAGGCATTCCGACGCCCAGGCGCGACCTGAGTGATGAAACTCCCGAGAACCGTATCCGCCGTTCACTACTCTTGCGACGAAATTGGACTTCATGGCAACCCCGGCCAACTCATTCGGCTATCATCGAATCCGCAGACAGACAATCAACCACAGGCAACCACTCAGCCTGTTTTCTGCGGGGATGTAAGTCACGCTACCTGTTCACTCACGAAAGGAAGAGAAGACGGAGCGGAGAAGATGGACAGTTAAACATCTTTCGTGTATGGGACCTTGGCTCACTTTCGTCATTAAAGCCGAAGTGTGTTGCGCTCTTGGAAATACAGCATATGGCAGTCATGGTTCTCAATGAAGATAACTGTCACGCTGTGTCAGCAGCTGTTTACGAGGGATCAACATCACAATTGTATGCAACATTTACACCTTCTGGCTTAGCAGCTCACATGATGAATCCAGGGTTCTCTACAAGCTACGCTTAGAATCATTTGACACCCCCGCAGCATTCGTCCCATTATGCTCTTTGTCAGATAAAGTTTATCCTTTTTACTTGCGAAGAAGCGCTCTTTTTTGCACGGACGACAATGAGAACGTTTGGTTGTACCATATATCTGTTTTCGGGAATGAGACCGTGGTCTCACGTGCTGGTCTTTTGAAGCACTCTCCAACTTTTGAGGTCTGTGTTATCCTCTTTCAAAAGAACGTTAACCTCAACAAAGTAATAGCGCCAGACATTGCCACTTGCCGTACATATTCAAGATCCCTTCGCTATTATTATTCGCCAGCGTACCATTGAACTCTATCTGCTTCCTCTAACTGTCGATGAACATCTATCGCCTTCGTCACACATCTTCCCTATCAGCAGTTACGACTCACCATGGGCTATGGGGACTGTTTCTATCACCCCTACGCGGGTTAGAGGTGCAGTGTACCCTCCTCTGAACTTGGTCGTACGTTTTGAGAGCCTCTTTCCATGGCCCGTAAACGTGGTCCATCAGTTTGTGATCCTCCCTTCGTTCGAGGGAGGCGTGCCTCCGCCAAGGGTCGGTATCACATGCGCAGGCCCATACGACCTCAAGCCTCTCGTCGTTCAACACTGGTCCTCTCCGGTTGAACTCTTTGCGCAACACCAGCTAGCTCTGGGCGCGCATGGCACTGTCCTATGGCTTGACTCGGGCTACGAGAGTGCGATGGGTCAAAGAGGACAGCATGTGGCCGCCCGGGCCCTTCTGCACTTTGACAGGCCTATGAGTGGGGAAGAATTTGAAGAGCTCGCTCTTCAATTGAGACGGGATGTTACAACTCTTCCTGAAAACCATCCGGCGGAGACAGAAGTGCGTAGTATCGCCACGAGGGAGGGTAGCCAAGGTGATGACCCCGGCTGGGTGAACGTCGCCCTGGCTGAGGAGGACGGGCTGGTCGCTCTTACCAGCGCAGACGGCACGGTAGCAGTGCATGACTATGCGCCTCTTTCATAAATGGTGGATGTAAATATGCATATTTCAGGTAGCGATGGGTGTTGCTATTTGCCTATAAATTAAACTGTTGCACATGCTCCCTGCACCAGCGTTGGACCTGACGTAGTCACTGTTTGCGAAAAGTACATGGAAATTCAAGGTTGCCACAGTTGGAGTTTGAAATTTGGCTAACTCCTGACTCGAGAAGATTCAGGGGGAAAAACAGGGGTATTCGTTTTTATTCGTTATGACCGAGCCGACTGTACTTCCGAAAAAAACGCCCTTTTCTGTATGGACGAGAACGAAAACCTTTGGCTGTACTACATATCTGTTTCCAGAAATGAGACTATCATCACGTGTGCCGCCTTTTGGAGAACCACCCAAGAGGTTTAATGATGCCTTACACTGGTTAAGTACGAGGCTAGAAGTGTGTGACAGTTTGACGCACGTGACCAAAGGGACTTGGATATGAACTGCGACGCACAGCTCCCTTGCATGCAACTGGACTTGACTTCTTCCCAAACCACCGTTAGTGCGCAGAGTAGCTGTCGATGAATCCCAACTTAGAATTACCTACTGATATTTGGCTGCTGATTTTCAACTACCTGAGCGTCCTAGATATCTTGCGATTGAGGCAGGTCAGTTCAATTTTTTTTTACATGCTACTTGTCTTCAACGAAGGCTCAATTCCTTACAGACATGTGTGGCACTGAGCGCTGTGACGCGCTTAGATAGCATCTGGAGCGCAAAATTGTATGCTTTGAATGTGATTGAAGGCACTACGATGCCCAGACGCGACCTAAGCAATCAAAATCCCGAGAGCTGTGTTCGTCGTACATTACTCTTGCAGCGAAACTGGACTTCACAGCAGCCCCAGCCAACACATTCAGCCACCATAGAAACGATCGATCGGCGGTTAGCTACGAACGACAACTCAGCCTATTTTCTTCGGGGATGCAACTCGCGCTATCTATTCACCTACGAAAGGAAGGCGATACAGAGAGGAGTTGGCGGACAGTTAAACATCTATCGTATATGGGATCTTCACTCAGCTTCATCGTTAAAGCCAAAATGTGTTGCCCTCCTGAAAGCGCAGGATCCGGCGCACATAGTTTTTAACCAAGACTTCTATCACCCTACGTCTGCAGTAGTCTACCAGGGAACCATGTCAAAAATGTATGTAGTTGTTACACTTTTTAGCTATACGACTTACGCAATACAGGGTTTTCTATGAGTTGCGCTTGGAATCAACTGAGGCCTCAGAGGCACTCGTCCCAATTGGTTGTTTGTCGGAGAAGGCCAATCTTTATCCTGTGTACTTGAAGAAAAGCACTCTCTTGTGCATAGACGGAAGTGAGAACCTTTGGCTATACCACGTATCTTCTTTCGGAAACGATGTTATCGTCACACGTGTTGGTCTTTTGGAGAGCTCCTCAACTTCCCAGGTCGGTGTCTTATCCCTCGAAAATAATAACGATCCCAATATTAATAGTTTACTATCAGCAAACGCCACTACTCGCAGAATCCGTTCAAGATCACTTCGCTGTTGTCATCCGACGGCGTAGTATTGAGCTCTACCTGCTGCCTTCGGTAATTATCGGCCAACAACCATCATCTTCATCGCACATCCTACCTATCAGCAGTTATGACTTGCCACGGGGCATAGAGACCGTTTGTATCTCTCCTGCACGAGTCAGAGGAGCAGTATACCCACCTCTGAGCTTGATAGTGCGTTTTGAGGATCCCTCTGCATGGGTTGCCAACGTGATCCAACAGTTTGTCATTCTCCCTTCATTTGAGGGAGGTGTGCCTCCGCCAGGGGCCGATATTATGCGTGCAGTTCCATACGACCTCAAGCCTGTCTTTGTCCAACAATGGTCCTCTCCGATTAAGCTAATCATGCCAGCTCCGATTGCTCTGAACACACACGGCACCGTTCTCTGGCTTGACTCGGGTCCCAAGAAAGCCGTGGGCGAAAGGAGTAGGCAACGCGTAGCTGCCAGGGCCCTTCTGCACTTTGACAGATCTATAAGCGGGGAAGAGTTAGAAGAGCTGGCTTCTCAACTGAGACAGGATAAGCAATCACTCCCTTTTCATCCACCGGCAGAGTCAGAGATACGTGTTATCGATGCCAGGGATCGCCGCCTAACCAGCCATGGCTGGGTTGACGTCGCGCTGGCTGAGGAGGACGGACTGATCGCTCTCGTCAGCGAGGACGGCACGGTGACGGTCCACGATTACACGCCCCTTTCTTGAACATTATGTGTATGCATAAATGAATCTATGTGTATAACACTAAGTGCCGTTGCCACCTCCATACATATCGATGAGTCGTGCGGAACTCCGATCAAATCGGCGTTTGTGGTAATTAGCCTACAACCTAAGCAGTGCAACTATTGCCAGCGGCGTTTTACTATCAAGTGGAGCGTCCGCATATGCCAGGGGAGACCAGATCCCGAGCATGTGCACGACCCTTCAGCTGGCAGGCACTTTATCTAATCAAAGGCTGGAGAACATTCGAAGAGTGCATTTGATCAATCTCTTAGCGCCACGTGGTTCAGGATCGACACCAATACAACCATGATGGTGACACGCCCTTCAGCCTTTCACCTTGGTCCCTGATACAAGGGGTTTTAGAAACCGTTCCTGGTTTCCTGACTTAGCTAGCGGTTGTACATAAAATTGTTTGGTCTAGCTATATTTATTTCAAACATAAGACCGTTGTGACCTTCGTATGACGCAACTTCTGGCTAAGGCGATTGAGATGGCACATAGAGTGAACATTATCGGAATTCCGGGGAATCCGTGTTGGTGAAAGGGCCCACAAACGTTTTCGTCAATGACAACATACGCCTTTATGACGTCGATTGCTACATTGAACCAACCCCCCGCCGTCGATCCTGACGTAGTCACTGCTAGTGAGTTGCACGTCCGGAAGCATTCTCCCCGGACTTGCGAAGGAACTCTGCGGCCGCGACGATCGCCTGCTCCGCGGTGGTGTAAGTGCCCTGCGCCGGCACGCAGAGCATCAAGTTCTCCACGAGACCAAACTCGCCCGGCGACGGGTAGAGCGCCTTGTCCAGCGCCGTCCACGCGTCCGCGTGCGGCCAGGCGAGGACGGGCTGGGTGTACAGAAAGACGGGGATGCCCCTCGCGACCGCCCAGCCAATCTCGAACGCCGTGCCCGGGTCGGCGTTTGGGCCGCGCCAGGGCGCGACACACGCGACGAGGGCGGCGGAGCGGGAGAGATTGGCGAGGAGGCTGGCGTAGATGCGCTTCGCGGGCTCCGGGTCGCTCTCCCAGCCTGTGGTGACGTCCAGCGCCCAGAGGGGCGTCAGGTTGTGCGCGCGGCAGAGCTCAGAGAGCGTGGCTCCGATTTCAGCTGACTGGGGATGAAAGACGTCTGGGCCGGCTCTGGTTCGAGTTGGAGGGATTGCGTCACAGCAGGGGAGAGATCGTCAGCCCTCAAGGAAGGAAATTCGTGAGGGTCTTTGGAAACAAACAAGTAGACGGCTGGGCCGGCCGATTCAGGAGGAGAGGTGCTACTTTGCTCAGACATGGGGACGAAAAAAAAAAAAATAATGAGGCGGGGTTGTAGGCGAAGTGGGAGACAGCGCTCCTCCCCGCAATGCCCACTCGGGGCTTCCTCGGCTTCCAAAGAGGATCACCGCGGAGGTTCTTGGTTTGAGAAGCCGTGCCGCTTTCGCTTTGTGGACTCTCGTCATCGTGATTTGAAGCGTCGACTTTTTTTGACACTCTCCTCCCATCACGGGCTTCTGACCTGGTCGAGCGACGACTCTTATGGCTGGCCTGGTTACTCAGCTGACGGATGTCGACCTCTGTCGCGTTGGTGCCCCTGCTGACCAGGAAAACGATTATGAACAAGCTGCCACATTGCATGGCAGTGCTTAGCACCCCTAGCCTGCCCTTGCCCACGCTCAAGTCAGCAAATGCGAAAGGTTCTGCCTGCATGACGTCTCCAGCGCATACAGTCGCGAGGGGGACGTCAGCCACTGCCACAGAAACCACAGGCCGTTTGCCAATCGCGCGCGCGCGTCACCCGCTGAGACGAGCGTCCGAGGCGTTCGGGCTTCTTCTTGAGCGAGCCTGGGCCTCGAGTGGCCTCTCACTCTGGCTGTCGCTGCTGCCAGCGGAACCAAAAGCCCACCCGTCGACGAGGCCGCTTTCGCAGATCGCGACGTTTCTTTTTAGCTCCCTCCGTGGACGCTCCCTTGAACTACCACTCTACCTCCGCTTCCGGCTCGCCCTTCTCTCTCTGTGCGAGCTCTCAAGATTGACACTTCTACTGCCCTCCGATTCACCCTAACCCACCACACATGTCAGGTGCGCACCCTTTCGTCTTTCCTGCTCACAGCCCAAAAGACTCCATTCTCACAATTCTCATTCTTCCTTTGCGGTCGAACAGAGAAATCCGCTCTCATCATCGGCGCCACAACTGGCGCGCCGGGATCGCAGCTCCTGCATGAGCTCCTCACCTCGCCGCACTTCACTCGCGTCGGCGAGTTTGGCCCGCGCGTCACGCCCTCGCACCACTTGCCGGTCGAGGCGAAGCAGAAGCTCGTCCAGCGCGCGATCGACTTTGACCGCCTCCTGTTGGACGCAGACGACCAGGGTCTGCGGGACGGGCAGTGGGACGTCGTCTTCATCACGTACGTGGCTTTTCCTTCGCTTTTTTATTTTATTTTATTCTTCTACATGTGCTGAGCCGTGGTTGACGATAGCGCACCTAGTCTCGCACCTGCCACTTTCGAGTCCGAAGAGACACAAAAAGTCAATCGCGAGTAAGTAGCCTATTTCCTAGGAGATGAACTCTTGGCACTCCCAGGCATTTCTTCATTTTCGTTCATTTCTCACAAGCTACTTTCTGATAGCTACGTCCTCGCTGCCGCACGCGCTGCTCGCATCTCAGACGCCGAGCACACCCAAAGACTGGTCTACCTCTCCGTGCGTGGCTCACAATCTCGGGCTGCTCCTCCTGCGGCTAACCCCGAGCTTCTCTTCTTTGCTTTTTTTTTTGCCATCAGGCCGCCGGTCCGCGTGACGGTTCTCCGCGCGTCGCGTCTCCACGTGGCGGGCGAGGCGCCCGGACGAGTCAGACGGAGGAGAGGCTCGCGGCGCTCTGCTACGACGACACGATCATCGCACGGGCGGGAGTGCTCCCCGTGGACGCGAGGGCGCGCGCACGGCAGTGTCTGGCGGCGAAGATCCTCTCGTGCGTTCTGGCTCTTCATTCTTCGCTCTTGTTTGTGACGCTCATTAATCTGTCCGTCTCTGCGCACACAGACCGATCATGAAAGCCGCCACGCTGCTCGCACCGGCCATCTCTAACAAAGCGCAGATATCGGTTCGTTCCCTTCCTTCTCGCATGCATCCACTCGTGAGCGACCCACTAAAACTGCGATCTCTCTCCCTCCCCTCCCGACAACAGGGTGACTCGCTCGCGAAAGCGCTCGCCACGCTCGGCCACCTCGGCTCGACCTCGCTGCCCGCGACGGTGACCGTGCCGCCCGCGCCGGTCCGCCCCGCGAGCCTCTACCGACACAACGGCAGCAGCGGGAGCACGGTGTGCACGTCCGTGCGCAGGCAGCCCACGCACTCGCACACGTTCACCGTTGTCCCCAACGAGGGCTTGCAGCTCGTCGCGCTCGCGTCATAAAAAAAATCATTCGCACATCCTTATTTCTACCCTTTCCCTTTTTTTCCTATTTACCCTCCTTCCCTCACTGTATACCACCCATACCCCCACTTACGACCGACCCCATTTCCTTTTTTTTTTTTTTGACGACCTGCGAACGACGAGACGAGTCTGCTATAAAATGTACGACTACCCATTATATGACCCTCCTGTATGCTACTGTATTCTACCTTAGTACGCGTACGATATGCTCGACTAATTCGAGACCGCCCCGTTTGGGACACTCCCGCTGATCTGGACTAGCGTTCGACGTCGAGAAGAATGGAAACGGACGAATTATGAAAAAGACGGTTGAGACGCGCGCGCGAGTATTGCAGACCGCCACAACGGCCTCCGTGGCCCCAAACCGACACGCACAGCCGGAAACTCCACATTTACGCTTCTCAGCCCAGATAGAAGGAGGACGGCGAGCGCTGGCCGTCGTCGGTGGTGGCCCTAACCCACCCTGGCAGACTAAACCGCCGAGGTGAGCGGTCGAGTGCTAGTGAGCGATTTTGGCAAAGAGGTGGCGTCGTTGTCATGGCTGGGCAGTGGGGCGCCTGTATATGCGCTCAGGTCGGATTTGCACCTTTTCTTTTCACTCCCGCCCGGGCGGCGTACTCATAAAAAGTCGATCGCTTTCTTTCTTTTTCGCGTCCGCGGGAGTGACAGACGTTGAGAGAATCCCACGGATGGATGGATCGGGCGTCGCGGGTGCACAAGTCGAAAGGAGCGAAACGAGTTGGCGGACAGGAGGGCGAGACCGCAGTCCCAGGAAGATGCATGACAGCTTGACATTTTTCGGGTGGGGGTTTTTTTTCTTCTTGGGTGTTGAGGGCTGAGGTTTCGGCCTCCACTATCGTCGATTGCGACATGAGCATGTCTACGATAGTCAAACCATCTCCCCCTTTTTCTGTTAAAGAACGTATTGATTTGGCTAGGATTTCTTGTGCCTTTCTACGACATGGGAATAGGCTGGCTCTCATGTCAAGGTGGCCCCACCTTTTTTGACAGAGCGGGATCGTCTGACATGCAGTTCTGAGAAGAAGAGGGGGGGGGG
>JAZHGK010005550.1:0-25896 GCA_037855215.1 Waitea zeae
TTTTTTTGAAAGGGGCACAGAGGGCGACAGCCTTGCGCGCGCGTGTTCTCTCTCCCTTCCACCCCACCTTCCTTTCCAGCACAGCACACAGCATACAGCTCTCTCTCTTTCCCGCTCTCTCTCTCTGTATCGACGACCCCACTCCCTCTCTCTTTTATTTTCTTGTCCACTTTATTTTCGTTCTCCGCCACGAGCTGAATCTGAATCCGCCACCAGTGTTCCGAGGAGCCCACGTTTTTCGGCAGCGTTCTCCGGCCATCTCTCCCACCAACGAGCCGGGTTTCTCTCTCCCTCTCCCTCTCGATCAAATCCTTTCTGAACCGCACCCCTCTCCCCTCCCTATCATCTCCTCATCATCATCAGCCCTCGTCCCCCCTCCTCACCACCTAGTCCGCTCCTTCGGCACCCATCGACGACCTCGAGAGACCGAAAAATAAACCAGCGCAGACCTTCGGACGCATTTCTGGACCGCTCCTCCTGTCAACGCTGCCGTCCAACCCTCTCGCTTTTTTTTTTCTTCTTCGTCTACTCGGCCGAAGCGCCTCTCTCGTCCCTCCACCCGCTCTTCCGCAGTGGAGCGCAGCGCACTCTCACGCAGCCCGCCTGCTCCGACTCGCGCGCACCCGACGTTAGGTGTGCTCTCCGCCGCTGTCTGATGCGAAAAAGGTGCGCCCTATCTCCCCCTCCCCCACTTCTCTTTTTTCCCCTTTGTCATCCCCCGAGGCCGAACACCCCATCGCTGACGACCTTGTCGCTCTCTCTCCCCCCCCATCTCGGTTTGTGACCTCCTTCAAACGATGCGATCATGCCTCCACGACGACGCCCCACATGCGCCTACGGACCGCGCCCGTGTCCCCGCAAATGCCAACAGTTGATGCAGACGACGACGACGACAAAGGAGATGAGCGCGATGAGCACCCCGCCCGCGACGCCCAACGCGCCCAAGGACGTCTCCCCCACCCGTCTGCCGATGGCGCAACAGCAACAACAGCAACACTTTTCACCTCCCGCCCTCACCTCCACCCCGCCGCCGCCACTACCCACGACCACCGCACCCACCCAGCCACCCCTCTTCTCCACTCCTTCCTCCTCCCTCCGCGCCCGCCCCGCCGCACCCAGCGGGCCGCGCATACAGCGCAAACAGTCGACCGTCAACCTCCTCTCCCCCTCTTCACCCTCTCTCGAGGCGGATGCGCCTCCACCGCCCGTGCCTCCTCTGCCGCCAACCGCCGCCGCCGCCACCACCGCCACTGCGGTCATCCCTATCTACCCGTCCTCTCCCGCCTCCCTCGGCGCACCGCGCCCCCTAGAAGACTCATCCGACGACGAAGAGGACGACGGGCTCACGTCCGCCGGCCCCGATCTCACCATACCCACGCCCTTTCCCCCGCCGGCGCCGGCACCCACGGTCGCCGATGAGCCGGACCCGCTCTCGTCCCCGTCCTCTCTCCCGCCCTCCATCGCCCGACACGTCATCTCACCGCCGCCCGCACCGCCATCCAACCCGAGAGTCGACAAGAGCGTCCAGGCCTGCCCACCACTCCTCACGCCGTCGCCCACGCCACCTCCCCGTCCGTCCTCGCTTGTCGCCCCGCTCCCTCACCCGATCAACACCACACCACTCCCCGCCGTTCCCTCCCTCCATACCCTTTCGCCCGCCCCCTCTCCCACCCCACGCTCCGTCAAGCCGCTCCCGAAGCTTACTTTCCTCCCGCCCGCCCCACCGTTGTCCTTCGCCCTCCCCGAGCCACCCTCCGAGCCGCCCTACAAGGGGCGCACCCTTCAGGCCGCGCAGTGGACCTTCTCCTCGTCCGAGCTCCAGGCGCTCGTCTCCACCGCGATCCGCGCGAGCTCGAACGAGTCCAGCATCCGGCTGCTGTCCACCGAGGAGCTCGGGCAGAAGATGGACGCGGAGAGGGAGCGCCTCGACCGCGAGCGGGAGGCGCTCGTCGCCCGCTACCGCTTCCTCGTCGGCCGCCGCGGGATGCTCCTCCAGTCCGTGCTCTCCACCCTCTCCCTCTCCGGCCTCGGCTCCGTCGCGCCCACGCCCGGAAACGCGACGCCGTCAACGGAGGACGACCCGGCACACATCGTGACCAAGCTCGCGCTCGACCTCTCCTCCCTCTCCGCCGAGCTCGACGCGCTCACCGTCCAGCTCCTCCGGATCGACCACACCCGGGCGGCGCTCGCCGAGGCCGCCGAGCGCCACCACGCCTCCGCACTCGCGGTCGCGCTCCGGAAGCTGAACGGGTCGTACGCCAAACGCGCGCGGGAACTGGCTGGGATGCGCCAGCGCGTCGATCAGCTCGAACGGGAGGTCGAGGACGCGTGGGCGGTCGCGGAGGGCGTGGCGCGCGAGGTGGACGAGGTCACCGCGGTGCACAGGCGGTCCGCCGCGAGTGGGGTGATGGAGGCATACGTGCCGCCACCTTCGCAGACGTCGCGCCGGGAGTCGGGCGGGGAGGCTTCGACCAGCAGAGAGGGCGTGCGGCCGATGTCGCTCCAGCCGCCGGCGATCACGCACTCACCCGTGCCGCAACAGAGCAGGCCCGTCTCGGCGGTCGAGTCGAGGCGGTCGTCCCAGCGCTCGTCGTCGCAGCCGCACCAGGAAGGGAGGAGGACGTCCGGCACGGACTCGTTGCGCCCGGAGCCCCCAGGGTTCCTGCTTGATATGCGCACGGCGCACAGGAGGAGCGACGTCCCCACCGACGTAGACGCGCAGACAGAGGAAGGAGGCGGAGGCGCCGCGCCGGTGGAGCGGGACGTGCGGCCAGTCTTCCCGCCGAGGGTAAACGGGGTGGTGGAAGAGGAGGAAAGGGATCATGAACAGCATCAACATCAGAACGGGATGGAGCCCATCTCGCCGCCGCCGCCGTTCAACCGCGATTCGATGCCCGCCCCGCCTTACTCGAGCTCGCCGGAACCGATGCACGCGACGGTCGCGGGCGGGATGGTCGGGAGGGACCCCAGCCCTGGCCGGGTCGTCTCGCCGTTCGCCGACCCGGCTTCTTCTTCGAGGAGGGGCACGCCCACGGTCGAAATCCCGTCTGCGAACCCCTGGAGTGGCGCGCCCGGCCCGTCGTCTCTGCAGCATCCCGAGCCACCTCACGCGGAAGACGACCGCCATTCCGACTGTTCGGAGGTGGAAGACGCCGATGAGCACGATCTGTCCGTCCACGTGGGTGCGGTGACGGCGAAGGCGGTCGTCCGCAAGGCGACGTTCACCACGCTCAACACACGCACTCCGCCGCTGTCCCCGCGCCCTGCGGACCAACCGGACTCGCCGAGCATGTACTCCACCGAGTCGCAGGCGCGCACAGGCGGGCGCCCGGCGTCGCCCAGCGTCTATCCGGCGGACTCGCACGGCACCCGCCGGCCGATCTCGCGCACGATCTGGTCAGCGTTCCGGAGCCCCGATTCGCCCATGAGTGAGTACGGGGGCAGCTTGGGGCGGGGTGGGGAGGAAGAGGAGGAAAATGCGTACGGAGCGGCGCAGGAGGTCACGATGGATGGAGCTGCAGGCGCGGAGGAGGTGAAGACGCCGACGGCGCCTGTGTCACAAGCACCCGCGCAGAACTCGGCACGCACGCGCACCAACTCGCAGGGCTCGTACGTCTCCACGACGTCCCGGACGTCCGCGCGCCGGCGAGTGAGCGCAGCGAAGCTCGCGTCCAAGGCGAGCCTCCGCCTCCCGCGCGGCACGACGCGCTCGATCGACGCCTCCCAGTCTTCTTCTTCCGCTAACAGGCGACGGCGCTCGGCCTCGCGCGGGCGCACGCCCATCGACGATGAGGGCGCGGACGGGCTCGGCGCGGACGCGTTCCCGCCTGTACCGGCGCTGCCGTCGCCGTTCGTGAATCGGTCGTTTGGGACCCTACAACAGAGGGACGGCTCGTCGATCGTCGACCTGGGGGACCCCGTCGAGGCTGCGCTGTCCGAGCTCGACCAGTCGTCGACGTCGAAGCACGGGCCGGGGTCGACCAAGTCGAGCCCGTCGTGGACGAAGCACCGGTCGGCGGCGCTCGCGGCGGACGACGCGTCGTTCCTGGACATGGAGCGCGACGTGCGCGCGTCGGCAGGCGCGGCGGAGGCGGAGGACGTGGTGGAGTACTTCAGGCGCAAGTCGGGCAAGGCGGACAAGGTCAAGGGTCGTGGGTCGCTCTTGAGTGAGTTTGTGGGGACGGTGGCCATGCGTTTCGGTGTGCTGATTTATTTTATTTTTTCCGTTTGTAGATCTCTTCACGACTGCTCGCGGGTTGAGTCCTGCCGCTGCTAATCGGCACCCGTTCTCATTCATCCCGTCCATGAACAATTCACCCACGACGCCCAATGCGGATGCTTCTTTCCCCGGCTCTGGTTCTGCCCCGCGGACGCCGACGACCGCCGCGGCTGCAGAGCAGCAGCAGCAGCAGCAGCAACAGGCGGCTCTCGGACGGTCCGACAGCCAGTTCTCCTCGCGCTCGACGCCTAGCAACGGGATCCACTTCACGCCCGTGCAGACGCAGGAGCTGCAGCTCTCCTTTCCTGGCGCCGGCTCGCCCACGCGCCACCGGAGCGACGAGTCCAGCGGCGAGTGGTCGCACTTGCACGACGCGCCGACCGGCGGGGCCTCCCATGGGCGCACCGGCTCGCACGCGTCTTCCTCAGCGTCGCACCCCCGCCGATCGATCTCCGAGTTTGGGATGATCCCCGCGATCACGCACGTCCTCCGCCGCTCGCAGTCGTTCTCGAAGAGCGACGAGGACGGGAGAGGGCTGGTCAGTCCGCCGCCGGAGCTCGCGCGTCCGCTCTCGCCGATGACGGTGGTGACGGCCGCCGCGGGGAGCATGTCGAGGAACGGCGTGGGCGCGAGGGCGGGCGGCGGGAGCGGCGCGAAGGGCTTTTTGGGCAAGAGCCTGCAGGCGCTCCGCGGCGGGACGTCGAGCAAGCGCCACTCGAGCGTGCCCGCCGTCCCGCCGGGGACGCACGACGGCATCGGCGGCGTCCCGCTCTTGCGGACCGTGAACGAGGAGCGAAGGGCGCAGTCGCCGCCACCGCCCGGACGCATGTTCTGATCGCTCCCTACTGGGACGCGCGCTTCCTCTCTTTGCCATCCCGCTTCACTGCTGCTTGTCTGGTTGCTACTCCTTTCGTCTGCGGACATCCTTTTTCTGCTCTCTTTTCACCCCCCGCTATCTAACCTTTCTTTGCTTTGATTTCTCGGGTTCCTTCATATCCGATTGCATCGCCCGCTCGCTCGTGTACATCTGCTCCTCAGCATACAGCATCCTGCTCCTCCGTGCATTTTCCCTTGTCGCCCTTCTTTTCTTCTTGTGTTTGTGTCGAGTAGTAGCCATTCACTGTTCTCTTGATTATTTCCTTCTTCTTCTCTTTCCTTCGCTTTCCTCTAAATTACAATTGCACACCAAGAGGGAGATACACATATTTTACGCCAAATGCATTATTTTTGATCTAATCTTTTTTTGTTCTTGTATTCGTCGATTATGATCTGTGCGACGCGAAAGCTTAGGGTGTTGATATTGAGTGCCTTGTGTTTTTAAGTGATGGATCTCGCGGCTGATATGCAGTATTGGCATCGTAAAAAGGCGCTTTAAGATGTACACAAGCAATTCATGCCCACCGACTGTCAAACACAGGCAGAAGCTACAAACCTATCGAAGCTACATCGAGAACAACCCTCACCGAAACAGCATGTTTATAATAGCGCACTCTGATATGGGCTAGGCTCTGGGAAAAGTAAACAAGGCAAATATAGTGCATGCATTACTGTACAACCATCTTATCTCCCTTCGCCTTCGCTGCCACCTTGTGCGGCACAAAGTCCAACACGTTTACTTCCTGCCCACCCTCAGCCCCGGCCGCCGCGGCGCCACCCTGTCCAGCCTTCCTGCGACCTCGCCCTCCGCGAACGCCGCCCGCGCGGCCCGAGAAACCGCGGGTGGCAGCGCCCCTCCCGAAGCGGATGTGGGACGGGACCGGTGCGAGGTCGATCTTGGACACACCGGAGGCGAGCGCGTCGACGTCTGCGTCGTCGCCGTGTCCGGGATTCTGTTGTGTCTTGGATGCCGCGGCCGCCGCGGCAGCAGCGCGTGTTGGGAGCGGCCGCTCTGCCCGGGCTCGTGGGGCGGACGCTGGGGGCTTTGTCGGCGCGAGGCCGATGTGTGGCGGCGCGTCTCGCGCAGGCGGCTTCGCGTCTGGTGGGGATCTCGCTTGGTTTGAGGGTTTTGGAGCGCTGTCGGTTGAGGGTGCCGTGGCGTCGTTGACAGTTGCGCGAGGCGCTGGAAGCTCGTCGCTCTCCATCTCGAGGTCGTCTGACCCCTCGCTGTCTTCCTCGTACCCGGGCGGGTGCTCCGCGTCCGTGGGCGCGGCGCGCGGCTTCCACTCGCCCCTCACCAGGCTCGCGCCCTCTCCGTACTTGCGCAGGAGATCTGCCACACCTTTGTTCGTCACGGCGAAGAAGTACTGCTTCGGGTAGCCGTGGGTCTGAACGAGGTGCAGTCGCCGTGACTTGGGTGTGAGGAACAATTTGGGACAGGTGGAGAGGAAACACGCAAACTAATCGGGCGAGAACATCAGTTGTGGCGTGCAATTGATGGGCCGCCATGCGTTGAACTCACAATCTTCTCCCCGCGGTCTTTCCGCATCGCCGCGAGCGTGTCGTGACATTCCGTCTGGTGCTATAATCACCGGTATTAAGCGTTTCGTTCTCGATCAGAATCAACTAGCGTCATGCTCACCAGGTCTAGAAACCGCTCTTCAGGGAACACGGATTCGCACTCCTCACACACATTTGCGTGATACATTTGGTGGTGTCTCTCAATCGCGCGCGCGTCGTGTGCCGTGAGCTTGGTGGGTGGGTGTCTGGGCGGATCGCACGTCGGCGGGAGGGTGCAGACCGTTATCAGAGCCGAGACTGCGGTACTGATCCCGCCGGTGCGGCTCGTCTGCACGCCGGCGGGGGGAAGTGATGAAGGCGCAGGCGATGGCGTTCGCAGCGCTTTCGGCGCGGGTTTGTTGGCCAGAGGAGGGGTGGGGGATCGGGGCCGCTTGGTGCTCGGTGCTGGTGCTGATGCCATGGGTGGCCAGATGCGCAGATGATTGGAGTGTTTCAGTGAGAGTGGTGATTGCTGTCTGAGCCAACCATGAAGGCAGTTTGCCACAAGTCATCGTGGTCGTCGGTCCATTGGCGTCTGGGTTGGACGTTCGCCTACACACGTGACCGTTACCCTCGTTTATCCTTTGAAGTTTACATACTTACAACTCAGCCTCTTGTCGGTGGCCAACGGCGTACCATTTCTCAAATCTCAGCTCTATTCACACCCGCTGTTCAATCAGATCATCTTTGCTCGTAAACTATTCTCTAATTCCGTTTATAATGGCAACCCTACCGAACTGGGCGATAAGGACAATATATTCGGCAAAAATGAATGCCCTCTGTGCATCACAATTTAGCTTGTGTCAACAACGTGTGCGCTGTCACCGTCAGCCTCGCGGCTATCCTCTGAAAGTTCTCAATTTCGTCATCTCCAAAGCATCGCCGTGGCAAGCGCTCGGGCAACATGCGGCTTTTGATTTTGCTGATATGTTGGCAGTGAGCACCAGGTTCACTGGCTGACAAATTGGCTTCTTATGGCATGTTTACTCCATCTTGAATAGTTTGTGCTGAGGGTATGGGAGTGTTCCATTCTTGTTCATAAGGCTGTATTTCAGGCTCGTCACAATTTTTCGGCTTACCAACATACCGTTAATTTATACCTGCCATCTTGAAAGCTGGTCGTTCGAAGCTTCCAGGTTGATTGATCAAGTAATTTCGTTTTGACGTGTCCCTGTGTCTCGGTTTGTCTAGTGAATTACAACCTGGTGCTTTGAAGCAGTGGCATATTTTTAAAATTCCCGTTTTAGGTTCGCATCAATTCCTTATAGCCCTCCGTCTGTTTGGCAGCAGAGCTCCAGCCTTTCTCTTCTCCCTCTTCATGGATAGCCCTGTCTCCTTCTCAGGTGTGGCACTGAAGGTTGTCCAGGGGTTCGCTTCTCAGGACCACAGAGCGGTTGTGGATCGCAAATTCTCTGCCCAGTTTGGTGAGCTTTCTCTTTCTTTGGTAGTCTACCACCCTAACGCATTTTCTTCCTATCAAAAAGCGCCCAACGAGAAATATCTCAGCCAGCGAGACGTCCAAAACTTCAAGAATTTGGAAGAGTGAGAGTAACCTCATAGAAATTTTGATTATTTGTCTGATCAATGGTTCAGACAGGCAAACAAACTGGATGCAGAAGTAAGTTTGAATCAGTAAGTATCGACTTGTGCTCTTATTCGATGTTCCCAGCTTCGTGACCTTAAAGATGGGCGTAAGTGTTAGGCTTTCTGTCTGTATCGCTTTCTCATATGACAGACAGTCCGGCCTCTGAAGAATTCCTCCTATATCATCAGCTGTATCGGTGGTCTACGTCTGCGTGTCGATCAAATGCGCGATATAATTCGAGCAAATATGGTCGAACTGTCTGCACCCAGGGGCTCAAAGCACTTGAGAGTTGGAAGCATATCCTTGGGTGCTAACACCGAGCAGATGTCGACTAACTTGAAACTCCTTCCTCGCCACCTGAAATCTACGGCCTGCGACCTTTTGTTGGTGTTGTCCTGCCTGAAAGAGTACTACTTGTTTGCAGAGGCAGATGCCATCGCCGATCAAGTGGAGGAATGCATGAAGGATTTTGCCAATGATCTGTTTGTGAGTAAACAAACCCTCGATATTTTGATGAGTGCTTACGGTTCCAGTATCTGGAAAGCTGTCTCAGCGCTCACTCCGAAAGGCTTAACGCTCGTTCAGTCAAACGTTATGTTCACGGATTACTGGTAGATGTATATGGCCTCAATCGGCATATCGCGGACCTGACCGCTGCCCTCAAACGTTTCAAAGAAGGGGTCGTTAAACAAGGTAAGAGCTAAGTGAAAGACAACAGTCAACTCTTTAATCACCTTGCGTCCCATAGACGCAAAAGTGCTCGAAACAAAGCAGAGGAAGCGTTTGAGCAATTTGCAGGTAACTTACGGACCCCAGAGGATATTGTTTCATTTTGATTGACCATCGTTTGTTGCCACATCCAGAACGTTACAACTGTTTCAACTCTCTTTTCAGGAGGTACAGAGTCCTTTTAAAGATTCAATCGCTAACTAATCGTCAATCATAGTGACTGCTACAACTCTACAGTTTTCTTATGAAAGCAATAAAGGCAATTTAGACTATGCGGTCAATTTCTTTTGGTTTTCATCGTTGGTATTTTCCATCGCCGCTGCAGTAAATTCTCTACAAGCTGTCACTTGGCAACCATCTCTATAGTGCGTTCAACTTGGTTATGATAAAGCCTGCTCACTGAAACTCCATTTCTTAGTGCTCAAGTTCCGAGGTGGGTATACTATTGGGTCCGAAGCACGCCCGTGATATTCCTCGTCATATCCGTGCTGTGCTTTTCCGTCGGCTTGGCGATATTCGCATACGCCTCATCGCAGGTACGTCCTTGTGCCACCTGCGTTCTGGAGTATCCCTGATTGCCACTCAAGCGCTTGTTCACTAGCATAGTAATGAGTGCTTTCACTGGCATCAGCTCCTTGGGGCTGATTGCCGTTTCCTCATGGTTTGGGCTCACACATTTAACGTCTTCTCGAGATCCAGGTGCAAGATGGTTCGTTGGCATGTTCCTCATTCAAAGACTTTTGGACGGTCCCTTTGATGAACTGAAACGCCTGATGGTGGCTGTTGTTCGGCGCCTCGCTTCCTTGACGCCTGAGCGAAGACGTGTAAAGAGGAACCTTTACGCCATACAGTCTTTTACATTGGCTGTACAGCGTTTGCGCGAGCTTGAGAAAGCTTATGAAGAGGAATCGTCTGAGCTTCCCTCAGATCGACTTATTGACCTTGGAGAGGTCGTCGTGGGCGTGGACCATATCGGATTGGCTACCACGCGGAATAGGCTTCTGAAGGACATTAGTTATTTGAAGCGCCTCAAAGTCAACTGTCTTGCCCGGACGCACCTCAAACTCATCCGCGACATTTCATTCTCTCCGGACGGGCGCTACTTAACCTCCGCTGGATCTGACCAAACAGCAGCAATGATGCTTATGCCTGTAAGTCGCCGAAGGCTATCATACAATCGAATTGGATATTGACGTTATCGAAAGCCACATGATGCTTCTGAAACTCATTTAATCACGATTCTTCCACATCCAAATGATACTGTACGGGAGGTAATTTGGTAAGAGGAACTCATGAGTTGTTTTAAGTCTTCAATGTCTTATCGTTTAATAGGTCACCCTTTGGGGACCGCGCTCTAGTACGGCTTCGACAAGGATACAAAATTTGGCGTGGTAAAGTAAGTTGAAAATCTATTACGAGAATGCCTTCATTTGACTGTTGGATGTTTCCACATTCTCAGGAGGGAAAGTCCGAGCGGTTAATTCCTCGCAACAAGGATGTGACATCCGCTGTCTGGTTGGACAAAGGAGAAGGTGAGCTTTTACATAATTTCGTAGAATGAACTCTGAACAAGGCATTGTTTTACTGTTAAGCGTTCCTTTCTGTTGAGGGAGATGAGGTTGTGAAGCTTGTGAGAATAGAAGATACTTTGTCTCAGCAACTACTAACATTGATCTCAACACCACAGGACATTAATGGAAAAGTATGTGAAAGTTTAGGCCTCATTATATTCTACTGACATGTCTTCAAACGCCTAGGAACTCGACACCTACCACTTTCCTGTAAAACGCCTATATGACATTGCTGTGGTACCAAACTCAGATCTTCTTGTTGCCGTCGGCGAAATCTCAAAGTCTTTGGATGGGAGGAAGCCAATCCGTGTAGCTCACGAAAAATTTATTCTTTGTAAGCCCTTTCAATTATCTTGTTGTGGTAGACCTAATTGTGGTTAGTATACAACTTTAACCATAAGCACATTGAACGGTAGGCAGTGCATTTCATATTTGTCTTTTCCGAGCTAAAATAATCTTGAAGCAAACACACGATTCTTGGAGATGTACGGGTCGTCCGAGTGTCCCAAAACGGTCGTTACGCTCTCGTTAGCTGTGCGGACAAGGTTCTAAAACAATCCGATCGGTTTGGAGAACTAGTAAGCTGACCTGTGACAGTCCACTCCACAGCTTTGGCGAATTTGGACAGGTGCTGAAGATCAACCGGATGCTGACGCAGGGGATGACATCGAATCTATCAATGACAAGCAGCCGGAAACTTACTCACGAAGTGTAAACTTTTTGCCTACCTTGTTGAACCAAAAGGAGGAAAACGTTCAACGTGAAACACCAGAAAGTCAAGGATTGAATCTGTCTTTGATCCGCACCTTTGTGTCAGTTAACCCAGATAAATCTGGCAACCCCGTCAGACCGGTCGGCCCCAGCTACTTCTGTGGCAAAGACGACGCATGGGTTTCGTGCCTCGATAAAGGTGCGATGCACATTAAGCATATGAAAACAAGCCATTGCTTATATCTTCCTCCAGACGGATATGTTCATGTTTGGGACCGCGAGACGGGTACATCTCTACGTCATTTTCGTCCTCCGACTGATGGGAAATGTACTATCTCAAGCATTGCGTGGAAGTGCAATCCGAAGGACGACAATAAGAGTGTAGTTCTTGTAGTGGGAACTAGTAATGGGTTTGTTCAGGTGTGGACTGAGGGAGACCCACTCGCTTTTAATCCCATTGTACGGCATGAAAGCGACATCCAGAGCCCAGTTATGATTAGCACACCGTACAAGGTACGACACGCTACTTTTCTCTTGTTTGAAAGCTATTGACTCTCGTCATAATAGTTTGTAGAGGGTGAAGAACCGCCTATGATTCACGAGGACGTCAGCGAAGGGCCAACTTTGCCTAGGTCATTTAAGTCTGCTTTTACTGATACTAATAATTTACCTGGTGACTTGGCCAAGGTTTATGATCCAAACACTCATCGACCCCGCCTAACCGTGAAACTGGATTGATCGAAAATGTTGACTGTGTACAGGAATGTATAATTCTGTATGTAAATATGTTTATGGCAGTATGTAAAGGTTTCTTTTTTGGCGACTTCGCACATCAAACGCTGGAGTCTGAGTAAGTATAGGCCGAGTGATACCAGCCCAACATACAGGCTTGAAATAAACTACAATTATACACCAACAGTTGCCGAGAACAAGGGACGGAGGCCCAGGTCTACAGCCTGCCATTTGCGCGGGTCCTTGTTGTGTTCCAGCGCTCAAGCACTCGCTCTTCACTTTCCTATATGTTTGCTCAACACTAGTGCGTAAAGCGACAGTTGCAGTTCCTTTCACTTCCTTTCTTATACTTCTTGCGTCGTACCTCAAATAACTAATCTCGACTCGTCGTCTTCTATTCTGAGTAACCTATTCCATTATAAACAACCCGGCGCGTCCTGCCTGCCGCCCCTCAGCATCCCAACAGGCTGCTAAGACTATCCATTCTTTCATTCGCAGAGCCTTTTGTTTCCCACCATGTCGTATGAAAGCACTTCAGTATCAAATTCGCTCAGGAAAACATCAGCTGGTGAAAAGTGGGCTGGAACAACAACGTCGCAAGATTCTCTTATGGCGAAGCTGGGTCTTGAAGTTTCGAAAAATGCACAAACCCTGACCGAGAACGATGATGGCATACTTGAAAAACTGTTCCCATGCTTCGATAAATTCAAAGAAAAGGCAAAACCCCTTTGCAAGACCATCAAAGCGAATCCGGCTAGACAACAGCTTGCGAATCTGGCGAATTCTAAGTCGTCGGAAATTCATTCCATGACCCCCTTGTCACTCTACTGAACAAAATTGTCACTATTGTCAATAAGGAGAAATCGGGAGGAAAGCTTCTTATGGATCTACATTTTGACAAACACGGCCGACAACTTTTCGACGGGGATGGTGTAGGAAAGCTGAAACTGGATATCATCAGCTACCATCGCACACCTTCAAGTTCAGTTCCTAAATCCGCCACTCATCAATTCTACTGGGACCAAGTTTTCATGCCTGTTGAAGTTAAAGATAATTATAATGCGGCTCTTAAACAACTGCACACCTACGCTCGTTCGGTTTGGAGCTCGCAGCCACGACACTTTGTCCTAGGTCTCTTATACAACCACAGTGCTTCCCAATTTTGGCTTGTAGTTTATCGCCGTGGGCACGTTTGGGTTACCAAGCCATGGTCGCTGAAGGATGACGATGATATTATCAAAGTAGTCGCCTTGTTCATCGGAATGGGGTCTTGGGAACGATGGACGCAGGCCGGCGTCGACGAGACTACGGACGGCACTTTCCTCTATAGTCCCCGTCTCGGCGTGGTCAATATCGACTCTATTCTATGCGCTAGATGGTTTGTGGTGGGGCGTGCAACGCGTGTTTACACGGTCAAGTTACCTGTTCCGGGCTCTACAAAGGAAGCAATACCTCCATCGCAGACCCCAAAAATGCCGGAAGGATATTCACTACTCTTGCTCTCGAAGGCGAAAGGAGGTTCCAGCACAGGTCACCCGTCTAAACCTCCTTCCGTTCCCAGAATCCCTGAGCGCCAGACACCACAAGCGAGCATAGCAAAATCGCCGTCACAAAGTGGAGCTCGAAAGCAACGGTCGAAGGACACCAAGATCTACTCCAAATTCCGGTATAGTGCCGCCGAGCGATATGTAGTGCGAAATCACGGAGCCCCTGCCAATTGCCCGTCAAAACCTATGCTTGTAGTGAAAGAATGATTTGATATATCAAAAACCCCTAGTGAGTCTTCTATGTACACTGCTGTAGGCGCCCTGTTACCTGTAGAAAGGAGCGTTGGTACCACTTCAATCCCTGTAGGCGTGCCTGCTATCGTTTTCACAGCGCCGGTCGAATTCAACGTAAAGGACATCTTGCTCTTTCCAAATGAAGAGTTCCATCGTCCTTTCATGCGCACTGTTTTCGCCGATGTGGGACTTCCTCTCTCAGAAACGGAAGGGCCCAAGCAACTTGTGACCGCTTTATATGATGCAATACTTGGTATAAGTCTTTTTGCTGTATGATCATTCCTGTCCCTAATATAGATTTAGGACATCTGTCTTATCTCATCAATGGATGGCTACATTGCGACAATAGTGACGGAAACATTCTGATACTTTCCGAACCCCAACCTCGGAAAACGGTTGACAGGTAAGAGTTGCTCTTTGGACGTCAACTATATTCTAATCCTTTGCTCTAGCTCTAAGCTGAAGAGCTACTTTGGCCAGACGAACCTCAAGGGCATACTGGCAACAATATCCGACAAGGAATGTCTCTGCACAGGGGTTTTGATTGACAGAGATAACGCAAAAAATATAGATTCCGGAACTAGGAGTTCTAAAGGAATTTCGGCGAGCTAAGGTCGCATACATGTGTTAGGGTTAACGCTCACTTTCTTGTGACAGGGAACTTTACCGTTCATTTCCACAGCGCTCTTATCGGCGCTTGAGGAATCGTCAGACACCGTCGCTCACACCGCCGCACTCGATGATCTTGAGTCATTTTTTTGGGTTTTGCTGATCAGCTAGCTTGAAAAGTGCAGGGAAAACGGCCTCCTCACGAAGGACGAGTTGTCCCTGCTTGAAGGCCTTCTCGAGGACAACCCAAAAATTATGAAATACTGCCGGCTAGGCGTCAACGGGTGGATAAATGACGACACCGAGTCAACGGCCTTCGTCTACCGTCAACCACTATATGAGTTGGCTCAAGCGTGGAAAAAAGCGTCCAAAAAACACTCGAAACGAGCGGCAGAGCTTACAAAGCTTGGTACTGTAGATGGGAAGACCACGAAGCAAACGGAGGTAGACCTCAAGTCGACGATACTGAGAGCATACGAGGCATTTCTTGACCCAGCTCATAGAATTCTCCACTCAGAAAATGGCGATTGGATCATCCTACCCAGTAAATGGAGCGACTTAGGATCTGATGCCATCCAGGTTGTTTCATAGGTTGTTCATAGCCCGCCCCGTTCTACAAAATCCACTGACTTGCGCGATCAAGTAGCTCGTTGCTGCTCATTCTTATCTCACACGGGTCGCGCTTCACGTCTGCAAGAGCCGATATCCTGAGTTGAGAACCTGTCCGACTTGACCTAGGCTATTGAACTTAGCAAAACGACTTGCGTGACAGCCCCCTCTTCTTTTTGTCCTGACCACCGATTCACACCGGCTCATCTCGACGCTAGCTCCAAGTTTGTTAACTAATTGGATCATTTATAATATATTTTATCTCAGACAGCGGAAAGGCGTTCAACGCTCGACATTAGACACAAAAAGAACAGAATACGAAAGAAGTGCGTCTAAAGTAATGCGCAGGCGCTCAGAGTGAATGAGAATTGCAAAAGAAAACGTGCAGTAAATCAATGAGATGGTGGAAATCTGCTACAAAGTGGAGGGCGAACGCATGTTGGAAATGGTATACAGATTTCGCTTTGAACGGAATCGGAGAGGCGAGCTTGAACCTCGTTCGCATATTCGAGAAGAGGGCGCTTCGGATGCCTCAGATGACATCGGCAATTGGGGCCTAGTATACATCGAATGCTTTTGGGTGACTCGCCCCCGGAACAGTGACCGTTACCGATTTGTCTGCGTGGTTGGGAGTTGCCGAGAGCAAGGGACGAGAGGAGAGGTCTAGACTCCAGAGGCCCAGGCACATGTTCAGAAGCCGGCGATCCCCTCCTCGCAGACTCCGTTGTCAAACCAGGTTTCGTCACAAACCAAACACGCCCACTTTGCTCTGACTTTTCCCCTCTGACTTTTCTGGAGTCTTTCTCCCTTCATACGCCGCTAAATACAACGCTAAGATGGCCTGTGAGAGAAGAAGTTTTATCAAATCTCAGCAGCTTGAGTCTCACCAAACTCCCAAACTCTTTACAGCTGCCGCCGGGAAATCAGCCCTCATCATCGGCGCAACTGGCGCGACTGGGACGCCGCTCCTCTTGGAGCTTCTCAACTCCTCCCACTATACCCGCGTCGGAGAATTTGGTCGCCGACTGACTGCACTCGACTCTCTCCCAGCGTCTGCGAAGGACAAGCTCGTTCAGAAACCACTCGATTTCGAAAAGCTCTTGGCGGACTCGGCGGACGACCAAGGGTTGAAGGAGGGAAAGTGGGACGTGGTGTTCATCACGTATGTCTTTCTCAGACCACACACAGAAAGCCGCCGGCTCATGAACGTGCACAAAAAGACTAGGCACCTCACGGGCTACAGCCGGAAGCGCAGCCGCGTTTGAGAAAATCGATCGCGAGTGAGTTGCATATGCATAAGTGAGCCTTGAGCATTAGTGTTCCTCTGACGTCATCCGCAACAGATACGTCGTAGCCGCTGCCCGCGCAGCTAAAGTCTCCGACTCTGAGCATACTCAGAGACTCGTTTACCTGTCGGTGGGTAACTGTGACCGTCTTCTCCATCGGCGGCGGCCTTATTGCCATTCTGTCACAGTCCGCGGGCACGAGCCACAAGTCAATGTTCTTGTATCCTCGTAGCAAAGGTCTCACTGAACGAGCCCTTGCCGCGCTTGGCTACTCGGACACGCTTGTCGCACGTCCTGGGCTCCTACTCCGTGGAGAGCATGCCCGCATGGTGGAAAAGATCGCCGGGTGAGAGCCACAGGTGCACACATACGGCTTGTGGCTGACGTTCCCGTCCTGTTAGGACTGGCATTTCCCTCGCATCGTACGTTATGCCCTCGATCGCTCGCAATTCCCAGATACCGGTGAGGCCCTAATTTGTGCGGATCTAACGAAAAAAAGGCTCACGCGTTCGATCTCAGGTCTCTGTGCTAGCCAAAGGGCTCGTGAACTTGGGTCGACTGGGATCAAGCGGACTCCCTGCCGAAGTCAACGCGGAAACCGCTTCTGGCGAATCCGAATCAGACAAGTACACCATCGTAGGCAACGCAGGTCTCCTGACACTAGCGAACCAGCAATAGATATGAGCGTTGGAGAACGGGTTCAATTTCGGGCAGGCAAGTTGCTTGTTTGTGATATTTTTCGACGATATACTTGCGTGTAAATAGGCTCTTTATATTCAAAAAGAATCAGGGAAAAATAACTTGGACTATTAATTTGTATACCCGGCCAACTTTAGTGCTCATCTGCCGCCTCTTCAAGCAGCCGATGTGCTTGTAACGACCTTGGCTTGATATTACAAGGGAAGTCGTCAGGCAGCCTATTGATGTTAGTATGCATACACTATCACGAGAGGCAAAAGTGAAGACCTACCTTACTGACCGTCCGTGGTATTTTGACTCAACTTTGATAGGTATACCTTCTGAGTCAACAGCTTTGCCTATATCCAACGTTGCTAAAGCAGTTGCGCACACCACAAATAGGGATGACTCTGCGAGATGCCGGCCGGGGCAAACCCTCCGTCCAAATCCGAAGACGTAAGCTCGTGGATCTTGCTCAGGGTTCGGACCTAGGAAGCGCTCGGGACAAAAGTCATCTGGGTTTGTGTAAGAGTTCGGATCACGGCTGAACTGCCTATTCTTTCAGTCAGATTTGGAAAACTAAGGCGGATCGGACGAGCGTCGTACAGGATATTCGGAATGACGATGCTGCCTTTTGGGATAAAGTATCCAGAATGTATGTCGTCTTCTCTGAGCTGATGTGGAAATCCTGAAGTTGCAGGCGCAGCCCAGCGCAAAACCTCGAGAACAACTGCTTGGGTGTATGGCAGGCGATTGCGGTCGCTGATCTTAGGCAGACGGTCCAGGCCGACGACACGGTCAAGCTCCTCGCGTGCACGCTTCGCAACGTCGGGAAACATGGTTATGCACATGAAAAACGTGTGTGCAGTGGAAAGCGTCTTGATCGTGCATATGAGGGCGTGTCGATTTAACAGCTAAAAGACAACTCACGGTCTCAGCACCACCAATGTATATGATACCAGCAACCCATTTGATGGTGTGTTCCTGTTCCGGTGTTAAGACGCCCGAGTCTAGTTGTTGTGATGTGAAAGAGGGGCGTGCATGCCCAGCAGCCTTCCACGCAGTTAGTAGTGTTGTCAAGTGTGCGATCATTAAGAATGACTAACGAGTTGATCTTGTACCCAATGATACGGGGTTTCTATCAAGTCATCCAATGACTCATGCATTTCCTTGCCCATTTGCACCCATTCCATTCCTGGGAGCCATGAAGGCAAATGTCGCACTTAAGTAGGGTTTACGAGCATTAGGTATAGATGGGATAAGAAGTACTGGGAAAGTATTGATGGCACTCACAAACTGGAATAAAATTGACAAAAAATCCACCGGGGTTAGTGGCTATCGCGCCCTCTGCTGCAACACGCTCCACGCGAGCAAGCCATTCATCGTTTGCGTCTTTAATCTGGTAGCCATAAGCGGCGTCGAGAATCATCCCAGCTCCAAACCTACGCGGCGATAAGTGTTCACAAGAGCTCGTGGAGCAGGCGCGCTACGTACATGCGAATCAGATGCGATAGTTTGCCTGGATCTGCTATGGCGTCTCTCATCAGCTGGGCAGCTCGTGCTTCCTGCATGGCTTCAAGCTGAACGAGCGCATTGTGACTCCCGAACGTCTTTGCGAACATGGCACGCATGTTTTTGTATTCTGGTCCGTATTGGCTGAATATCATCGTGTTCTTCCAACCAACTATTTCGCCAGGAAAAAACATTTGTGGCCGATTGGAGTAAATCAAGCCCTTTTCATCAAGCATTTTCAGCGCTGCTTGCAGAGAGTTTAAGACGATCATGTGTGTTCTGAGCATCTTCAAGTGTATGATGTCACCTGAATTATGCTATTAGGAGCAGACGTACGAAATGGCCATTTAATCACCATATTGTTTTCCCCAAGCAGAAAACGTCGCGTTTTCATCTGTCTGTGGCCATGCAAGAGCACTTCCTAGGAAAGGCAAACCCGAAGGACCAGGAGGGAGAGGGATACCTGACGACTTTCTACGGGCAAACAGGCGCCAGGCAGTCCATAGCATAGCAACTCCGAGGACACCATCAAGAACACTAGGCGCAGTAGGCATAGTCAAAGACGAGAGAGGTGATGGAGGAAGAATCACGGCTGGTGATTCCTCGTGAGCGCTGTAGATGGTCGAATTTATTGACAAGATTTGAAGTTTGACAATTGAGTGTGACATACAGTTTGTTCCGCCTCATGACATGATGGCCATTGATTGATATAGCCTGATCAGACCAACACAATCAGGCTACTGCAACGGATACAGTTGTGTGCAGTCTAGAAGTGGCGTTGTGATTGAACGCCAATTGAATTCGTTCACACATAAGTCGCCAAGTTGTTGGTACTAGCCGGATTCAGTTGCAAGGTATATGTTCAACGCTTAACATGTACTAACGAAAATAAGTAAGGTAGTCGCCAGCCAGATCTCGCTACGCCATATGTTTGCCATTTTGCTTCTCACTTCTGCCAAACTATTTTCTGTGGCAAAATAAGAGCACACATTGAAAGAAAACGTGTATGCGTCCAAGGGTATGTATTTACTTTTGACTAGAAGATAGTATAGCAAAAGTGAGAGGCAAAGCAGCAGACACGTGGGGTAGTGGGATTTGGCTACTTTAGATAGTAATACTTACATAATAATGTATGAGTTCTTGTCACTCAGAATTGTTATGGTAGAATGCATGTCAAGGTCGGATTTTACGAACTAACCCTTACAAGGCATGTCCGCGTTTCTGTTACGCAAAACCGTTTCAGTACCATACTTTGCCTCATAATCCCGTTTCACCCATCAACTAACAGCAAATATGGAGATATGGATAACGCGAGACATCACTTACAGGGCTTGTTTCACTCTAATCCAGTTGGTCGGCAATTATATAGATATGCGAATTGATGCTACAGAAACAACTCGCCATAATGCGCTTTTACAAGTACAATTGGCAATAGGAAAGGAAGAAAGACGGCCGCTACCAAGCCTCCTCATCACCCCTTATGCGTACAAGTCGTCATCGGCCGTATCTTCCGCGAAGCCAGCGTTACCCTGGGTGGGCGCCGGCGCCGATCCGCCGGTCGCGCCGGGTGCGCCCTCTGGGAACTTGAACGAGCTCCCGAACGAGCGACTTTGCTGGAGGTTCTGCGAGAACATCTCGTAGCGGCGGATGTCGCCGTCCGAGACCGAGCGGCGTGCGTACTGCATCGCCTCCTCAAAGTGCGCGCGGGTGATGTAAGGCACAGTGTCCTCCTCTTCTTCGGCGCCCTCGTCCATCTGCGCGTCCGCGCCGGCAGCGGCCTCTGCCTGCGCTGCCTTCTCGCGCTCCCGTCGGATATCGGACTCGATTGACTGACGGATGGCGAACTTGGCAGCTCGTTGACAGATCTCGTTGAGATCGGCACCAGAGAAGCCGTGCGTGTTCTTTGCAAGGAAGCCGAGATCGACGTCGGGCGCGATGGGTGACTTGCGGAGCGATGCCTTGAGGATGGAGAGTCGGCTGGCTTCGTCGGGGAGGGGAATGTAGATGAGCTGGTCGAGACGACCGGGACGGAGGAGCGCGCCGTCAATCTGGTCAGGTCGGTTGGTGGCACCAATTATGAAGACGTTCTTCTTCTGGTTCATACCATCCATCTCCGTGAGGATCTGGTTGAGAACACGGTCGCCCGCACCACCGGCGTCGCCAGCAGAGCCTCCACGGGCCTTTGCGATGGAGTCCAACTCGTCGAAGAACATGACGCAAGGTGCGGCCGCACGAGCTTTGTCGAAGACGTCACGAACGTTCGCCTCCGACTCACCGAACCACATGGTGAGCAGCTCAGGACCCTAATATACATTGTCAGAGCTGCCCCATGCAATCAGCCATGCAATATAAGAACGCACCTTGATAGAAATGAAGTTCGCCTGGCATTCGTTTGCGATGGCCTTCGCGAGAAGCGTCTTACCAGTACCGGGAGGACCGTAGAAGAGGACACCTTTTGAGGGCGACATGCCGTACTTGAGGAACTTCTCCGGGTGTTCGACGGGGTACTGTACGGTCTCCTGGAGCTCTCGCTTGACGTTCTCGAGACCACCAATATCGTCCCATTTGACTGTCGGGATCTCGACCACAGTCTCGCGCAGCGCGGACGGGTTGGTCGTGCCGAGCGCGAAGCGGAAGTTGTCCATAGTGACACCGAGAGAGTCGAGGACCTCCGCGTCGATGGTGTCCTCTTCAAGGTCGATGAGGTCCATCTTCTCACGAATCTGCTGCATAGCGGCCTCGGAGCAGAGGGCGGCCATATCGGCACCGACGTAACCGTGGGTATCGGCGGCGATCTATGCGTAACGTAAGCACATGGGAGATGCGTGTTGTGGATCGAATACACTTACACGTTCTAAATCGACATCATCCGCAAGCTTCATGTTCTTGGTGTGGATGCGGAGAATCTCGAGACGGCCAGTTGGATCGGGGATACCGATATCAACTTCGCGGTCGAAGCGACCGAAACGACGGAGAGCCGGGTCGATCGAGTTTGGCCTGTTGGTGGCGGCCATGACGACGACGTTTGAGCGGGCCTTGAGTCCGTCCATGAGAGTGAGGAGTTGAGAAACGACTCGACGCTCGACTTCACCATTGGTCTTTAGGGAATGGCTGTCAATAGTCTATCAAATGATGACAAAATAACAACATACCTTTTCACGCTTCGGCGCAATGGAGTCAATCTCATCAATGAAAATGATTGACGGCGAGTTCTTCTCCGCTTCCTCAAACGCCTTTCGGAGGTTCGATTCGGACTCTCCCGCCATCTTGGACATGATCTCGGGACCATTGATGAGGAAGAAGAACGCGCCGGTCTCGTTCGCGACCGCACGCGCCATGAGCGTCTTTCCGGTACCGGGAGGGCCGTACATGAGGATGCCGCGTGGGGGTTTGATACCGATCGACTTGAAGAGCTGAGGGTGGCGGAGGGGGAGCTCGACAAGTTCGCGGATCTGCGCCATCTGCTTGCGCACGCCGCCGATGTCGTCGTAGCCGACCTCGTTCAGATTTGACTCCTCGTCCTCGCGCTTGACAGGGTCGCCCTCAGTGTGAATGACGGTGTCTTGCGCGACGATACAGTATTCGGCCGGGTCGGTCTCAATGACCTTGAACTCCACCGTTCGCATGCCACCGCGGACGAGGAAGGTGTCTCCCTTGCGAACAGGGCGGTAGGCTGAAAGTGTATCTTAACATCGTCGTCTGCGCGAGCAAAGATGCGTGTACGTACCCTCAAGGAAGTAAGGCTTGAGGTAAACATCGAAAATGTTCCCCGAAAGGCCCTCGATTGAGTCGTCGAAGGGGAGGACATGGATGCGCTTTCCGTATTTGATATCCAAGCACTGGTGCACATTAACGAGGTCTCCAAGCTTCACGCGCAAGTTGTTACGCGCAACCTTGTTCATCAAGATCTTGCCCTCTTCCACACTGTCGTCGGAGAGCACAATCAAAACAGTGTCGCGGCGCTTCTTTCCGCGCACGATGATTGTGTCCCCGCGGAAGAGCTGGAGCGTCTCCATTGTCGTCGGGTTCAGAGTTGCGACTGCACTCAACGAATTCAAGTCAGAAGGGGTACAGGTATTGAATCTTAGCTACACACCAGAGTTATCGTCGGAAGTTGCCTCATCCACAATCAAGCGGTTTGGCCTACGTTCGTTCAGCGTCGTCAGCCATTACATCTTCGGGGACACGCGTCGCATCTCCCACTCACGATTTCTTCGGCCGCAGGATTGCGGTCGCGGTGTCATCTACGGGCTTTGGTGGTCCGCCAGCTGGGTCAGCCATGGTGTCGTGTTGTGGCGTGCGGTCGTTAAAGGTGTAAAGGGAGGTCCGATCCCTGAGAAACGGGAGTTCAAGGTTATAAGCGTTGGCAGGGAGGTCGCCCCCAGAGCACCCTCGTTTCACCCCGTCCCGACGCGTACGCCCTCTGCTGGGTCAGCACGTGCGCTCGTGGGAGTGTTTCTTCCACACCTTTCCGGACACTTCGGGCGTGTTCTTCGCGCCACTTTAAGAGTCTAAACTCACCGCTCGAGCCCAATAAGGCCCTGTTCGGGGGGATCAACGAGGTTGATCCCCCCCCCCCACCAACAGGGCCTAAATGGGGCACTTCTTATCTCTTGACAACCACTGAGCGTCGAGGATTTTCGGTCAGAACGCGGTGATCCGACCACTATAAGTATTCCGTTCTCGATGCGAAAAAGATACTTCAACAGGAACTTACCTAAACCTTTCGTAAATCTTTTCACAACTTCAACTTACTGACAATGGGCGTTGCATTGGTATCGGCTTTCATAATGTATTCTGCATATCGCAAAACTTCAATTGGTTGATAAGATTCATTCTAACTGATATATAGAACTTTCAAAATAGGCCAGATACGCATTACTCGCATACATTATTGGATGTCTGGAGAGCTAGCAGACGACACCAAAATCAATGCCAGAAAAGCATGATTAAGCAATAGCCAGGAGATGGACTTTGGATATTATCTTCATTCTTAGGACATGCCCCTAATCAAGCTATTCGTAGTATCTTTTTTGACCAAATTGAATGCGAAGTTCCATTGCGACTTGATTTAACGCAACGGCAGCTTGCAGCTTGCTTCCCTCTTCTTTGTTTTCATGGATTCTTGGCTAAATCAAGGATTTGTTCAGTATAAACGCAGATAAAACTTACTTGGTTCTTAAAGAAGCACTGACTGGACTAGTTTGACCGGGAACTTGTCCGCGAGGCATTGCAAAAGTCAACATGCGGTCAGCGACTTGTAATTCCAGCTGAAATTCAAATTGAATATGAACAATGTGTCATTTGATTTTGATTTTGTAACGTTACGTACCTCGTTCCGCAGAGCCGGTATTATATAAAGTATCTGTTCCTTTAAGAAGCCTACCAATGTTAAGAGTATATCCAGCTTGTTTGAGATCGCTGAGAATCTGGTTTCAGCAGGGTTTGTGGTCGTGTTACCCCCAAGTGAAGTCATCTGCATGATTTCGGAGTCTCTAGAAGACAGCGACATGGTCTCAGATTCATGACCGAAATCTGTCTTGCCGGACTGGCTAGTAACTCCCAAATCTGGCTGGACTTTGGCAGGAACAACTGGGCTATCTTAAAACAAAAGTCGTGCTTTGTGATACAGACACTCCACATAACAGTTCTAGTCGTACTTACTATTAGTGAAAGAAGGACTGCCTTTGTCTTGAATTTTCTTGCGGCTCTTTTTAGAATGAGGTAACTTGAACTCATTATGATGCTCGATCTCCGGTGAGGCACTGTTCTGAGCAACGGCTGAATTGTCTTCCTTTTTCTATAATAAGGCGTTATAAATCAACCACCTGTTTTGGATGTCACGAAAATTTCTGTCAAATACCAGTCTCAGGCGAGCGCGCAGTCTCCCAGTCCGATTGCCCTTTTTAGTTTGCTCTGATTGCTTAGACTTTTGGCCACTTTGTTGAGCCAAATTTGCTGGACTAGCATCTATTTGTTAATCAACTTGTACAATTTATAGAATTAGATATGTCTCCCATACCCTTTCGTTGACTCGCATTGAGTCTGAGCCTCGGGCAACTCCCTCACTTTAAATTGAAGCATTCCAGCTTTGAACCTGATATATGCAATCTCGTTTACTTGACGATGAGGCTGGACAATGCTCTGTATGGTCTCAGTTTCAGTTTCATGACCTTAGATCCTTATTCCAAAGCTTATTTCACTTTCCTGGTGTATTTGCTGCAATTCCTGCGCCAAGAATTGAGTCTCGACTGGTTCAATGTTACCCATTGGAAGATTCGTATTGTCTGTGCTCATATGCTGGGTTTTGGAGTTTGAAAGACAAACTTTATAATACTCTACAATTACCTTGTCAAGGTTGCGATATGACGGCCAACACCAAGCGGACATACCTTCTATGACGTTCGTCAGCTCGAGCGCGGCATATTCGGCAGTCTCGATAAATTGAGTGTAATCCTTGCCATTTATCGCATTAACTTCGTTTCAAAGTAAAAGTTGGTTGGTGCATACCCCAAAGATAATGCTCCATGCGTCTGTAAGCGACTTGTTGCTTTCGCCTTGCACATCTGATTTCAGCTCGCGGAAAAGCCAACGAATGTTGATGCAATTCTGGCACAGATCTTTGATTTCCCTTTGGCTAATTGTGGCCTGTTGATGTTGATTTGTATTTGCGAGATCAGTAGCTACCTGGAGCTGATTCCTTGAGTCTAGTAAAGAAGAAGTCGAAAACAAATTTTTGTCTCGAGCTGTAGATGGCATAGCGGAGGAACCGTGCTGATGCTTGATAGTTTCAAAGTGCTTAACTTGCAGAGTTGATGGTCATATATTTTGTTCAAGGCGACCTTAAGTACTGTAGCCCATAGCGAGTACATGCCACATTCCTCGTGCGTTGACACCACTCTTAACCTATTCAACAACCATCAAGTAAACTTTGACGCGTGCGTGGACTGATTACCTGGAACACACATACCTTTTCAAGTTAAGGTTTTAATCAGCCTTTTGGAATTGTCTCTTGCTAGTTGGTGAGGATACGACGTATCTGTACTAGATAAAGTTTTAATCAAACCTAAAGATTACTGCTGCTGCCATGTGGTAGCTTGTAGACAGCGGAATGCGTGTTTTCATCTGAAATCGACTTTTCGCAGCGAGTAATGAGGTGATTTTTCACGAGTACTTGAGGGTACACACACTACACGCATTACAGACGCCACATTGCGCGTTTTTCATTTAATATACATTCATGTGATAGACCTGGTTGATGGAGTTATTTTGTGAACTGCTTTGTGAAAGAACATGCCGTACATAGAATGAACATGAGGCAAGAGTTGTTTCAGAATAGGCGAAGGTAGCTACATTGCGGCACAGCCCAATGGTAAACTCGCTACCTGCGCTACGCGCGCCCCACGCACACCTGAGCCCTGCGTGTGGGAGAGGGCGC
>JAZHGK010005551.1:0-10291 GCA_037855215.1 Waitea zeae
GAGAGAGAGAGCCCCGACCGCTTGTGTCATGGCTCGGCCCGTCCCGCACAACCACTGCCCTCTCGCTCTCTCTTGGCCATTCTGTCCATCCATGCTCGCTGCCATCGCCAACGTCTGACACCACTCCCCTCTCCCCCTCCGCCTTTTGTTCCATTTTTTTTTTTTTCCCTTCTTCCTCCTCTCTCTCTCCCGCCCGACGGCTGTCGATGGGCCCGCTCTTCTTCACCCCTCAAGACCCTTACGACACCCCCCTCCCCACCAGAGGCATGCACCCCGCACCCACGTCCGCGTCCCCCGGGCGCTTCGCCGCGAACGACTCCCTCCTCGCCCGATCCAACGGCGCCAGCCTGGACAGGCCCCCCGCCCTCTCCTCGCCCATGAAGCCCCGCTCGTCGTTCGTCCCCAACCTCGCCCGCCGGTCGGGCAGCGCGAAGGGCAGGGACCCGCTCCGCCCCTCCACCGCCGGTGGAGAACTCTGTGCGTAATTCCTTCAAGCGGTCCTACTCACGCTCCAACGCACAATAGGCTGACCCACGGCGTCGCATACATCTTCTCTCTTCTCTCTCTCTGTGCCGTATGAACCATGCATATACTAGCCTTCAACGACCCCTTCGCCGCCAACACGCCCTTTTCCTCTTCCTTCGTCCCGGACCCCAGGACTTCGCGAAGCAGCAGCCCCGTAAAGCCGTTCCGGACGAGCAAACTCAACACGCTCATCAACACCTCCATCCCGACCACCGCCCCCGCCACCCCGACCACCACCTCCGGCCAGGAGGACGACAACGGCGGGGAAGGCGGCTCGGGTCTCCGCCGCAGCCGCGGCTCCCTCCTCGTCGCCGCCTCCGACGCGCTGGGCCTCAAAAAGTTCGCACGCGGGCGCTCCCGCCGCGGGAACCCGCGCCCGCAGACGTCCCCGCTCACCGCCGAGCGCCTCGGCCTCGTCCTCCCCGAAGTCCTCGACATCTCCGCCGTCCAGCAGCAGGACGAGGAGGCCGAGCGCGAGCGCCTCCGCGACGAGGCCGCCCAGTCCCTCGGCCTGTACGGCCCCTACCACGACGACTGGGACGGCACGGCGACGACCGAGGACGGCGCGTCCGGCTTCTCGAGCGTCCCCGCGGACGACGAGCAGCCCCCGCGGTTTCAGAGCAGCCACCATCACCACCACCACGGAGGCGCGGCGTCGAGCAGCCTCGCGGCCTCCACGACCACCGTGCCCGCCTCGTTCGGATCGTCCTTCACCGGCCGGCTCCGCGCCGCGAGCTTCTCCCGGGGCGGCTCGATGCCCAGCTCCCGCCCGAACGCCGTCTCCCTCGACTCGCCCGCCAAGAGCGTGGTCTCCACCGCTGTCACCGCCGCTAACAACCACAACAGCCATCATCCGCACGCGATCCCGCCGTTCCCAAGCACGCCAGCTGAGCTGTCGCCGTTCGCGCAACTCGCGAGCTCGTTCCCAAGGCATCAGCCCGGGAGCGCTTTACGTACCTTTGGCCTCTCCAAGCAGTGGAAGGCGCGCCACGTCGTCCTCTCCACCCCGCCACCGCAGCCGCCACAGCCGGGCGGCTACTACGGCCGTCCGTCCGCGGTGGCGACCCAAGCGCCCGTGTCCCACGTGCACCTGTTCCGCTCTGCCGCCCCGGACGAGCGCGAGCTCGAACGGCTCGAGATCACCGAGGCGAGCGTGGCGTGCATCGCCGATGAGGACATTGGCGGCCGGAAGAACGTCGTCAGGATCGGCGGCGCGGACGTGTCGGCCGCAGGTGCGCCGATAACGTGGCACTTTCACGTACCCGATCACGAGGACGCGCACAGATGGATCGCCGCGATCAAGCACGCCGTGCTCGTACAGAGGTACGTCTCTCTCTCCTTTTCCTAATTGTCGCGCTTTTTTGTGGTGGTGGGGGAAATTGAACGCCGGATTTTTTGTTTTTTGTTTTTTGCAGATCTGTTCGTGCGGGTTTGGGACTCCCGCCGAGGTCGATGGATGGTGGAGATATCGATGTGATGCTCTCGATGCGCGCGCAGGGGATGGCCACGTCCCCAACGCGAAGCCTCTTCGGGGAGCCACCGACGCCACGGCCGCCCGCGTCCGTGCCCGCGCAGCCGGCCCGGACGGGCTCGACGTCCGTCACCGCGTTCAAAGGGCTCTTCACGACCCGGCCGCGCTCGCCGTCCCTGCACGACGGGCGAGTCAGTCCGACGCCGAGCACGGCCGTGCCCCCCAGCCTGCTGAGCGTCATCACCGACGCACCGCCGATCGGCGCGCACATCATGTCTCCGCTCTCGGTCTCGGAGAGCTCGCCGACGGAGGACACGCCCGCCTCGCCCTTCACACCCTCCACCACCTGGGGCGACGCCAGCAGCCTCCACGCGCTCAGCCCGATCGGCTCGCCCACGGTCCGCGCGGCGCGCCATCGCTCCAACACGTCCGTCTCACTCCAGCCGCCCCCGCGCAAGCGGCCGTGGTCCACCCAGGCGGGCGCCGTGCGTACGGACGAGAGCACGCCGGTGTCACCCTTATCGACCGAGCCGTGCGGGAGCGCGAACCGGAGCGCGAGCCCCACCCCGCCGGGCACGAACGGGCGGGAGAGCCCCAGCCTGCGCGGGTTCGCGTTCCTCGGCACGCCGGAGCAGAAGCCCCGCGCGCCGTCGCTCTCGAGCGTGTCCACCTTCTCGACAAACAATGAGCACAACGGGAGCCTCGAGCGGTCCTCCTCGAGCGTCCGCCGCTGGTCGCGTGTGTCCGTCCTGCCCAAGCGCCTCACGCCGCCTGCGGGTCCGCCGCCACCCCTCCCCACGCCGCCGCCCGCGAGTAAGAGCGTGGTCGGACCGTCGTCCCAGATCGGCACGTCGCCGCCGCACTTCTCGATCTCCCACCCGTACGCGAGCCCGATCTTGAGCAACTCCCTCGCGCTCACCCCGACCGAGTCGACCCGCCCGCCGAGCAGGGGCAGCTCGATCCAGTCGTCGACGGTGGCGACGCCGAGCAGCCTGCTCGCGGGCGTGCACCCTTACTCGGCGCGCTCGAGCGTCGCGTCTTCCAGTGCGGGCCATCCGACGCCCTCGCCGTTCGGGAGCATCAACGGCACCGGGCGACGCTCCACACGGCTCTCGATGCCGCCCCCGCCGCGCCCGGCGCCGATGGCGGCGCTCCCGCCCACTCCGCCGGACACGACGGACAACGTCGTGACGCGCAGCGCGAGTCTGGACGGGCGGGCGGCGCGGCCGGCGAGGCGTCCCGCCACCGCGGGCTCCGTGCAAACCACGGACGGTGGTACGCCACCGCGTCGTTCGTTCACGCAGCGCGCGTTCCGGCACTCGTTCCAGCCTCCTCCCGGGCCCGCGCCGACGTCCGCGCTCCCGCCTCCGCCGGCGGAAGACGAGCCGACCGCTCTCGCCGGGGCGAAGCCGTTCGGGCACAGGAGGCACAACTCCGCGGGAGGCTCGCTGGCGTTCCAGACGAACTCGGCGCCCTCGAGCGTCTCCGCGTCCCCGCGGCTCTCGCACAAGCCCGCGCCGGCCTCGCCCACGGGCGGACAGTCCTCGCTCGCGAACACCGCGCGCGTCAACTCGCTCCGGCACCGGCTGCGCATGCTCAGCACGCCCTCGCCGCCACAGCCGCCCCCGAGCGGGCTCACGACGTTCCTGCCCTCGCGCACGCCCTCGCCCGCGCCGTCCGCCACCGCCGCGCTCGCCGCGATGGAGGCATTCCAGGCCGGCCCGCGGACGCCCATCGGCGAGCGCATCGTCGACATGGACTACTTCCTCCAGCTCGAGGACGAGCCGGTCGCCCCCTCCCCGCCGCCGCTGTTCGCCTCGCCCCCACTCCCCCCACCGCCCGCCGAGGGCGCGCCGATGGAGATCGTGCCCGAGCCGACGCCGCTCCCGCCCCCGCCGCGGCGCGGGTCACGTCAGCTGTCGCTCGCGGAGAAGGAGCAGCTGCGGGCGCAGGCGGAGGCGGCGCAGTCGCCGTACGAGGGCAAGCACATGCCGCTGTCGCGCCAGATTGCCGTCGGGGTGGTCTCATTATGATCCCGTTTCTATCTTGTTTTGTTCTTGTTTTTCTGTCTGTCTTCGACATATCTATGTTTTTTTTTTTTCACTCAGATCTTCCATGCATCTTTCCTCGCCGTTTCTTTTCCCTTTTTTTTTTTTTCTTTGGGAGAGTTTGTCTGTTGTGCTATACCTTACGTTCAGGAATACCAAGTTATTGCCCTCCCGCCGTTTTCTTCTTTCCGCTTCGCTTTTTTATATTATTTTATGGAAGTCGTGGAACATCCAATAGATCACGAATGTCGTAGGATCCAAGCATCTCATGAAATGGCATGTTTTGAACGACCTTTTTATCAGACGCGTTTCGGACGGCCATGTTACATTTCATTTGCTCTTGCTGTGTTTAGTAGAAGGTGTTTGTCTGCCTTACGCTAATACCCATCGGCATCTTTGACAACGCCATAGGCAGGGCCGCCTTTGCCGAACATAACTCGGACGTCCCCTATGAGCAAATCTGGCTTTTCGTGAGCGGCAAAGTGCCCTCCAACTGGATGGTGGGTTTCGAACACTACGTTGGCTCGAGATCGGGTAAAGCTATACACAGCAAGGTCACGGTTAAGCCTTTTGGTTTGATCGACCGTGTTGAACGAAGGACGGACCTGCTTGGGGGGTCCTCAATGTCGCGAGGAAAGTGTGAGAGTCCTGCCGGAACGTGATATATGTGTGCCAGGTCCAGATGCTCTCCGGCTTGCACGACCTCGTAGTAGATGCGGATGCTGGCGGCGGGCCCCGCCTTGGAGAACCAATAGATTGAAACCCATGTGAGCACTGGTGATTCCAAGTTCAGATCCGATCACGGCTTGGAGCTTCGGCCTCGCTGACCTTCGTCATCCGTCCAATCGTACGAGTCGGACCAAGTCACCAGTTTCTCGTAGATCCAGGAAAGAAGACCGACGGGGGAGTCCGTGAGACCGTATCCCAGCGTCTGTGGCTTCGTACTCTGGATTTTGATGTATCCACTGCCCTGCGTCGAGAACCATTCCATCCGCTCGAGTTGCTTGCGGTCCGCCTGTGAGTATGGCATCATGTAGAGCAACGGCTGAGTCCACATTGAAGGTGCTTGTCCCCTTGTGACAGGATTAGATGACACGCAAGCAAAAATAGATGGAAACAGGCGTTCGTACCGAGGAAAGTTGGTGTGATAGGCCATCAGCGACTTGCCTCCATACAATTCAGCCGCTTTGCGAGTGATCTATGAAATGTTGTTGAGGTGTCTTGACATGAAGTAGGGCGCACTGGCTTACCCATGAGCCCCAATCTCCGCCTTGTGAAACTATAGGATAAGATTGTTAGATTAGACGAGTAAATAAGCAAACACACTGTTCCGTGATAGCTTACCATACTGGGTGTAGCCTAATGAGCGCATCAGCTTATCGCACACCTATTCCACCAGCTTTAGCTTTTCTTAAAAAATCCTGATATGAACAAAGGCACACCTCAGCATACTGCGAAAGCTTAAACCCCTTCTTTTTGGTCCCTGCTGAAAAGGCATAGTTCGGGAGGCTTGGAGCGACGACGTGGAAAGCGGGGTGATGGGGGTCACTTGGGTTCGTCAAAGGCTCAAGAATCTTCGCAACTTCCAGGAAACTGCCTGGCCCTAATTGCCACATTCAGCCATGAATGTGCGAGAAGAGAGTTAAACGAAGATTGACGGACACCCATGCACGAAGAGGAGAGGAACAGCGTTGGCCCTCACGCTTAGGCGATGAACGAAATGGATCTCAAGCTCTTCAAAGCCGTCAACCGAGATTGGCAGGGTAAACATAGACAACTGCTTTTCCACATCATCATTGCCGTCTTGCAAACAAAATAAAAAGAAGTAAAGCTTTAAACAGCGCAGGTACCTCATTCATAGATCTTTCCGCCGCTCGCCAATCGTACCCGTCCTTCCAACGAGCGACAAGCCGCTTGACATCAGCCAGAGGAGAACCGTAGTCCCAGTCCGCGTCCTCTAGCTCGTCAGGAAAACGTGTGAGCGCGACGCGTGCCTGCAGGCCAGCCAGCTCCGATTCTGGAACGTTGACCTGGAAGGGCACTGGGACGGATGGTGTCGGCGACGGCATTAATTCGAGAGACAACAGTGCGGGATGCTAGCGGCGTGGTTGTGGTGTAGGCAGAATGAGGATTATGGATCTCTGCACGGTGCATCTGCGAAGGGATGGCGGCTCTCTTATGATATATGGTCGCGCTGATGACTTCATGACGCTTTGAGAGAAGTTCGGAAGGATGATGTGCTGAAGCAAGTCGTGTAATGCTGTTGGCGCTTATCCAAGTATCTCACCTTGACTTGGAACTCGATTCGTCCACCTTTATCGGTTCAATTGGCTTATACACAGCGGCCACTGTGGCACCGACTTTCCCTTAATCAGAACTCAAATCGTTAACCATCCACCCTCTATTAACTGGGGCATACACTGTACTATGTACTCGTACTAAATCCTGCTATCTGAATCCCAATTTACTGATGAAAAGTCACGATTTACTCAGGACTCATAATAATGTACATTGCGCAACTTGCTGTTGTGGCTCGCTACCAAATACGCCGAATATTGCTGGTAGCACCTGGTATCACCGCATCGACCAGCAGATTCAAGCCCTATGTGATCAGCTACAATCTCTGAAGTCTCAAAGGAACGCACTTGCGCCTATCAACCGAAGGCTACCACATGAGATTTTGCTGAATGTTTTCCACTCCGTCCTGGCATTGGACCTCACAACCCCAACTTTCCTAACACTGGCTCGCATTACATCTGTCTGTGCTCATTGGCGTACCATCGCGATTAAAGCGCCTACACTTTGGACAATATTGTTGAGCCCCATGACCAGAAAACACATCGGTTACGTGCTCGAAAGGTCAAGGCCACTGCCACTCTTCGTCAGTCTCAGGCCTAAATCAGCATATTCCCTTGATCTGGATATTTCTGCCGTAGCCAGTCGATTACAGAGATTAGATGCCTCTGCCCCTTTTTATTATATGGAAGATGTTTTGAAGATGCTAGAAGTTGTCGACGAATGGCCGCTACTTGAGAATATGTCCTTGGAATCCAAACTTAGTATGCCAAATGAAATACTGATTTGCAACGCTCCTGCTCTGTCCACCATATCTCTTATCAACATCAGATTCAGAATTCCGCCAGGCTCTTACTCTGCGACACTACGCCACTTCACAGCTCATTACTATGAGGACGGCGGAGCAGGTGATAATCGATCTCTAGCCAAATGGCTAGACTTCTTTGCTGCTGTACCCAACCTAGAGACTTTAGACTTGGACTACCCTCTCCCTGATGAAACGTCTGAATTTGATGAACGTGTGGTACCTTTACCTTCGCTAAGACGGTTCATTTTTCGCGAAACAGATATCAATGGACCTCAGTTCCTGCAACATTTGGCCATACCTGCCGGAGCCACGATAGATATAACCTTTTACGTATATCTTTTCAATACAGTCGAAGAGGGTCTAGAGCCGATATCCTCTGTGATTAAGCATCTAGTCGAATCTCACAATGCTTCAACCCCTTTGCGCGCCTTGACACTACACTCAAACCCAGACGACAAAAGCGTGGGCTTCTCTTTCCCCTCTCTTTGCGACCCTTTGTGGCTTCCAAAACCATCAATGTTCTTCGGTATCATTTTTGATGAAGGGGATCACGACATCATCGACTCTACGCTCATAAGGACGGCCATCTATCTAAAATCCGCTATGTCTGCGTGTCGCTTAACCGAGTTGGTAATGAATTGCCCTCCGTCGCTCGCGCTTCGGGCCCTACAGGACTACAAATGGGTCGATACACTCACTCTTTTCGGTACATTGGGGATATGGCTCTTGAAAAAGTTGCTAGAACAGGAGCAGGAAGATCGCATCAGCGCGCTTTCGAATATTCATACACTCGTTCTTCATGGCGTACCTTTGCACTGGATCAAACGTCACGAGCTGTTAGAGTTCTTGGAAGTATCCAGCATCCACACAGTGCGGATTGAAATGTCGACTGGGGTGCTTGAAGAAGACATTGATGTGTTGCGTGAGAAGATGAATGTCGTGATATGGAATACCAATGGTGATGCATGATGTGACAGGCTCCTACTCTGACTAAAAGGAGTGTGTACCTGATGCTTTTTCTTCGAGTATCCACTTAGAATTGCATCCATTATATAAGTTGGTAAAGTCAGCCCTTGGACAGATAGTTAATCTCAGGATAACTTGATAGTATTCACATGCTTGTAGCAATGAATCGCTGAACTATGTGAAATAAGTAGACGGAGCTCATTATTCCAGTTGCATAGCGCTAGAAAAGTGATTTGACTTACTGTGACATCGGTAGGGTAATGATAAGAGGCAGCCTCATTACAGAATAATAGTAGCTTCGTCCAGATCCGCTGTACTCGCATGTCCTGAATAATATAAGTATACCAATCTAAATAGCTTATATCAGATATACCGCTAGCTCAGCTCCCGATTGGTCATTTCCTAGCCAACGTTAGTGAGGGATGTCCGATTGGAAGCTGGGCCTCCTCTTATGAAACTTGTTCTATCCATCGCTCGACTAGCTATTACATGCACTACGCTACCGGACCTATGGCGGTATTCCTGGCGGCGAGGCCACTGAGGAGGGTCCTGCAGTTTGGGTGGACCGGAGTGGACCGCCTCTAGCACGCTCGTCACGATACGAGGCAGTCTTCTCGAGGGACAACAGCGCGAGACGTTAGCGATGTAGTTGTGGTGTAGGCAGGATGAGGTTTGCGAATTTCTGCACGGTGCATCTGCGAAGGGAGGGTAGCTTCCTTATGATGCAGAGGTGTCAAGGATAGATAACGATCGGGCCAATCCAGTCCCCCTCGCTTTGAATTGCAAGATCGCAAGCTACTTATTTCCGGCAATACTGTACGCTGATGCACTGATGGCTCCGTGACGCTATGAGAGAAGTTCAGAAGGACAAAGTGCCGAGTTAAGTCGTCCAATGCGGCACACTAACACAGGCTGTATGGGCCCTGTTGGCGCCTATCACTCCTTGACCTAAAACTCGATTCACCTATCTTCTACTTCGATTGGGCTATATACCGCACTATGTACTCATTCCGAAGCTTTTGCTGCGACTCCCTACCTACTAATTAGTGCCAATTTACAGTTAACTTAGGACTCGTAACTTGAATATGCATTGTGCAACTTGCCGTTGCGCTTTACTATCAGACACATCCGAGAGTGCCAATAGCGATTCCCGGTATCGCGGCATCGACCAGCAGATTCAAGCCCTTCGTGATCAGCTACAACTTCTGACCTCTTACCGGAACACACTTTCACTTATCAATCAACGCCTACCTCACGAGATTTTGCTAAAAATCTTTCACTCCGTCCTAGCGCTGGATTTTACAACTCCAACCTTCCTAGCACTGACTCGTATCACATCTGTCTGCTCGTATTGGCGTACTATTTCAATCAAAGATGCTACACTTTGGACACGGGTGTCAAATTCTAAAAGCACAAACCCTATCAAATGCATGACTAAAAGGTCGGAGCCACTACCACTCTTCGTCAGGCTCGAGCATCAAACATCACATGACTTTACTTTGGACCTTTCTGGTATAACCAAACGATTACAGAGATTGGAAGTTTTTGTAAATCGCCATCATTGTCTTGAAGATATTTTGAAATAACTAAAAGCTATCGACGAATGGCCGCTACTCGAGGAAGTCTCTTTCGAATGCCACGATAATGTGCCAGGGGAAACACTGACTTGTAATGCTCCTATTTTATCTACTATGTCTCTTGTCAACATCGAAATCGGAATTCCGCCAAATTACTATTCTGCAACATTGCGCCACTTCCGGGCACATTGCAAAGGACTTGTAAGAAACCGTGATCTATATTCTCTGACCCGATGGCTAGACTTCCTTTCGGCTGTGCTTAACTTGGAGACTTTGGACTTATACCACCCTACTACTCAAGCGGATCAACCGCACGAATCCGAGAAGCGTTTGGTGTCTTTGCCTTCGTTGAGGCATTTGACTTTCCAAGAATCGATTCATGATGGGCCTAAATTCTTGCAACATTTGGTCATACCTACCGAAGCTACGATAGATGCAACCTTTTACATCGGTTTTGGAGATGTGCTCGAGACAGAGCTAGTATTCCCTATGATCGAGCATTTGATCAAATCTTACAACGCTTTGGCCCCGCCGCGCGCTTTAAAACTAAACTGTCCGACCTACTTGTACGAACCAAATATATCTCTGGCATTTTTTTTTT
>JAZHGK010005552.1:0-17671 GCA_037855215.1 Waitea zeae
GAAAAAAATGGGGCATACGTTGAAAGACTTGATGTTACTCTCAACTTCCGAGTAAGCGTCTTCATTTTCTCTGTGTCGTCGTCCTTGTGCCAGGCTTCATATACACGCTGCCTTATACGCCCAAGAGCCTTCTTCCTTTGCTTTTGGTCTTCTTTCCGTCTATCTTCAATGAGCTTCAGTATCTCACAAAATACGCTAAGGGTAAAGGTGCATTAAATCATAAAATTAGATCTTTTAAAAATAGCAACAGAGGTACGAACGCGGTAAGCTCATCCATTTCTTCCATCAGTCTGTTTCGTTCCTGATCAAAAACATAATCCAGCGAGAAGCGCGAATCTGATTGAATGGCTTTCGAGACGGCCGAAGCGTATCTCGCGACCTCCTGGGCAAGTTGCTCATAAGCCTCACGATTCATCCTTGCACTCTGTCGCACCCACGCAGCCGTTAGCGATCATAGAGGATCAGCTGAGACACTGGAGGCACATACGTCTACAGCCTGGCAGACTTGTTTGGCGACCCCAAGCATGACGACGAGGCTCGGGCTGGGCGACGGGGATTGCCTCCACCGCGGGGGTGATAGCGTCGAGGACGGTGATGGCCTTGTTGGCTTCCATAACGAAAATATGTGAATATTTGGGAAAGTGTTCGCACAGCAGAAGTGGAGGATGAGGGCTAAGGCGCTCAGAGATGTTTGATCACTCTATTGCTGCTATGATGAGATTGAAACTTCTCCGAGCACGGAAGAAGCGGCCTGGACGCGCTGCGTGGGAGAGCCTCTGGTACAGCCATGCTGCAAAAGGCGCAAACGTGAAGCCAAGCGAGAGGCGACCACCCCGGACCCCGGCACCGATTCGCGGCCCAGCTCCCTCAACGTGACCTTCCCCACCGACCGTTCTCTCCTCTCACTCCGCCATTCCCGCGCCCAACTACTTTTCCCCCTCTCGCGCAAGATTGTCGCCTACCGCCCTCCCCTCTCTGTCGACTAACGTTCTTTCTTCGGTTGCCCGGAGCTCCATTAGCCTTAAGCATTCCTTCGGGCAAGCCTCTACTGACTTACTGGAGTTATATTGGCCCATCGGCCGCGTCATTATAGCCCCAGCAGAGCAGTAGCTAGAAGGCGATAGAGCTCCGTTATCGAGCACATCTCTCGACGGTAGTCTCTTCCGACCAGTCGATAACGAATCTGCATTCGACTCGTAGCAGCGCGCCCGTCGGCCACTGTCCTGTCGTCTCCTGTGCTAGCCCCCAGCACCACCTCGTCTCCCTCCGCTCTACCGGCTTTACCGCATTGGCTCTTGACCGTACCACAAGGATATTTTTACTTTTATTTTCGTTCGCACTCTTCCATGCTTCTACTAGTGCATCTCACTTTTCTTTCATCTTAGAATATATTGGGGTATATGCAGCAGTATATAGTCCGCATTTCATACTCGGAAATCACTGTTTGAGCACGTATAGCTGCTCTACTCCCTATCCGCATGTACTTGCTCGTGCGATTGGACAGCAAGCTCTTGATATTTTTGAACTTTCATTTGTTTTGTTATAGCATACCAGCCTCAACAAGTAGTGACCATCAAAGTGTAGAAAGCGAGGAGGTATTGCGTGGGACCAAGGACTCTGGCCAAACAAAGAAATGTCTGAACTGTTCGCTCAAGCTTTCTCTTCGCCCCCATGATTGTGGGTTCATTGATTGTAATTTTATACACATTAACTCCAACCCTTCTTCAGTTTTGTCAATTGCTTTGTATATGAGCGTATACTTCACGGGTACCCTCAGCAGACGGGCTTGTCGTGCGCCCGTCATTATCATCCTAGGAGAATAGCACGATGTAGGACAGTCCCATCGTGCTCCACTACATGCGGTGGATGTGTGTCACGGCTGGACACTAAATCTCTGATCAACGCCATCGATAGCAAAACATTCACAAAGCTCATAGTTATGGCTTCCCTTTTCCGCATTATTTTTACCCGCGTTGTCCGCTTATTCCTTTTCTTCTTCTCCGCTATGACTTTTCCGATAATTTTTTCCTGCAGAAGTATATGTAGCTGTGTTCATCATGTGACTCATGCGCTCCTGTTGGCCACAGTGACCTTCTTCAATCCAGCGCTCAATTCGTCTAGTGGCAACCACACTTACTAAGTCATATACAATACTCGCCTACTTTGCGCGCTCAGCATATAGTTGTGCGTGTACATATGTGCACGCTATATGCCACATGACAAAACTTCACAGTACGTCGACTCCTACATCTTTCATCATACAGGGAAATAACGCTTGCGTGTTCAAACCTGCCACTTCTAGACTGGGCTTAAGCCTTGAAAAACTACCTTGACATGACATACCTACAGCCTCGCCTACGTTGAATAGTCCCGCTGCTCACTGACGCGGACAGTTTTATCCACCCCTAAGCATCTGTCTAGCGAGATATCTTTACTTAAACTCATTTTGGACAGTCGTCACAAGTCGTTCAATACCATGTCTTCCTTTTATGACGAAGATATGCATATATGGTGCTCCATCCGCATGCAAGGCAAATAATCTACAATGTGACGTGTAGTCCATGAACATTATGAATAATCTTTCTCAACGAACTTTGCGATGGTGTTCAATTGAATGTTTGATGTCCCCTCGTAGATAGCACCCTGAAGGAGTCGTCAACGTCAACAAGTCTGACCAACAGACATATAGAACCACTCACGATCTTCGAGTCACGCCAGAACTTTTCGATCCCTGTCTCACGGGTGAAACCAACCCCTCCTGCCCACTCGATGGCTTGGCCGCTGACACGCTGGGCGACGACCGACGACCAGTACTTGGCCATGGCCGCCTCCTTCGTAAAGGTCTTGCCCTCGTCCTTACGGCGAGCGGCGTTGTACGTAAGTAGGCGGGCTGACTCGATGTCGACCGCCGCCGCAGCGATCTGATGCTGCATGGCTTGGAACGTGCCGATGGGCTTGCCGAACTAGAATGGAAAAAGTAGGTAAGGCGTGCAAAAGTACGACGATGGGATTTAAGCGAACCTGCTTGCGTTCGTAAGTGTAAGGGACGGCCAGCTGGAAGGCACCCTGAGCGAGTCCGATCATTTGGGCAGCGATGCCAACACGACCTGATATTTCGTCATAAGGGACGAGGAAAGAAAAACAATACAATATTAGGACTTACCCTCGTTCAGAATTTCCATGGCAATCTAGTGGAGCCTTCGGCATTAACAAATAGTGATCGGCCGCAGATAAAGACTCACCTTGTAGCCTTTACCCTCTTCACCGATCACGTTCTCAGCGGGAACGCGGAGCTCATCAAAGTTCAATGTGCATGTCGAAGACGCGCGAATGCCGAGCTTTTGCTCCTTTTTCGCGATTTTGATGCCCATGTCCTTGGTAGCAGCAAAACAAGTGATGCCCTTGTATCCCTTCGACGGATCAATCTGAAGCGACGGATGAGTACGAATCACGAAGGAGGGTGGCTTGTATGGCAGACGCACGTTAGCAAAGATCAAGAAGATCTCGGCCTCGTACGAGTTTGTGATCCACATCTTGCTGCCGTTAATGATCCAGTCGCCGTTGCTGTCCTTCTTGGCGCGCGTTTGCAATGCAAACGCGTCTGAACCCGATGCGGGCTCAGACAAGCAGAAAGACCCAAGCTGGATAATTCCAAGCAAACCATGAGAAGTCGCGTTTGGTGTTCGCAGTTGCATACACGCACCTTGCTTTCGGCGAGCTGGGGAAGCCACTTATCCTGCTGTTCCTTCGTTCCGTACTTACGGAAGATGGTGTTCACGAGCGTGTTGTGCACATCGCACATGACGGATACCGAAGGGTCAATCTTTGCCAGCTCCTCGATGGCGATGATAGCCGACATGAAGGAAGATTCAGCACCACCGTGGTCTGCGCTGGTTTCAATGCCCATGAGCTGGAGGATGAGATGTCAGCGTGACGCTACTGAAATGACGAGTGAAACGTACGCCGTTTTCAAACAACCCTTTTATTACTTCGGGATCCATCGATTCATTCTCGTCCATTTCCCTGACCTTGGGTCCGACCACCTCCTTGGCAAAGCGGGCAACTAAGGGAAACTTAGGAAAATAGGAGTTGCTCGCCAAAACACGATACCGTACCAGACTCTCGAAGCATTTGTTCTTCATCGGTAAAGTTGTCGAGGGAGGGGAGACTTGAGGTGAGACGTGTACCGCTCGTAGCAAATGTTCTGTGCCAAGATTTTATAGTCAACTGATGACCGAGCGTGCGAGAGTATCACCAGAAGTACCTTGAAGGCAAAGCACGCGTAGCGAGGTGAGAAGAACGCGCTACGGAAAGCGACTTTCGTGCAGCAGAGCGGAACATTTCTTTTTTTTTTTTCTCGTTGTACACGTCGAGTAGAAGAGGAGAGTGGTTGAGATCCAAGTTGAGGCAAGGTCCGATCCGTCGTGTGGGGAGGAAGCAAGGAGGATCCGGGAAGGCACCGGCAAGCCTAATTCACATGCTCCGGCCCCAGGTTAGCCGGCAGGGAGTGCGATCCGAGGCCTCGGTCCCGGGCCCGGCTGTCTTGCCCAAGGGGTCTCTTCGTCTTCCCTCCTCTACCGCCTCCCCCACTCTGTTATCGTTATCAACTCGACTCTCACTCTTTCGATAACGACGCACATGAGACTTTTGACTTTCAATTTTACTGTGTGCATGCCTCCGCGGACCTGTAATGTGTTTCTCGGCCAATCGGGGAGAGCTCCGCCCGCTTCGAGAATATTCCGCGAGGACTACTTAGCACTTAAATTTGCTTCGGTGTTCACACTTTGAGGCAACGATTCGTAGTTAGGTCATCCCACACCGCCAAGATTGTGTCAGCTCTCTTATGATAGCGCGCACCAGCGGATAATAGGATCTGAGAGAAGAGGTGGCACCCACTGTAAGTACGACGCAGCCCAGGCAATTACGGGGGTGAGCGCATTGTAAGCATGGGTTTGTACTGTGCTTTCGTGTAAGAATATTGCGACTCGGACGCCTCTAGCTTATCGACTACCCCCCTGGACGATGAACGGCCCGACGTCCAAGCCCGTTTGGCACCACCAGCCCCAGTGCACCAGCCGGCAACTGAAGACTCGATCCCGATAGTCCCCACTCGAGCGGAGAGCCATCACCTACCGCGCACGAATGATTCGCGCAACCCCCACACCGAGTCGGACGACGGATGATGTAAAGACCCACACGAACAGGAGAAAAACGTACCGGTGAATACAAGAAAGGTGGAGGAGGAGTACGATGGATTCGATAGGGAAAAAGGCACGCCCAGGTGCTTCAGAACAGACACATACGAGCGCAAACGATTAGACTTACCGAACCGCCCTCCTACACCAAACGCCCCAGAACCCCACCCGCACGATACGACGCCTCGAATGGTCCCACTGTCCGTCGCGCGGATCTTGTCCCGAGCCTTCAACAAGTCAATCGCTCCCGTGCCGCCGAACCAAGTCTCCACGCCCGTCGGACGACCCAACCCACACGCCGACTCCACCGCCTATAGCGTCCGCTCCGCCCACGATACCGGCTGCTCCCAACATAGCCGTTACGCCCGCATCCCCTAACTCGTCCATCACGCACGGCGGGCACGATCCATCCTACACGCGTGTCACGAATGTCACGGCCGACGACGCCGCCTCTGTTGAATCGCCCGCACCATGCAACACATCCGACGCTCTGGGCTTTATCCCCATATCTGCGCCCGACAGCGTGATTTGAGTTTCTCTAATTTAACATTCAACCAACCTCTGCTAACCCCGATATCAATCGAGGCTCCTGCAGAAAGCCCCATCCCCTACGCCCGTTTCCACCTTTCAGACATTGAATGATGCCACTGATACGCCCCTGTGCTTTAACCCGAATTTGCTGACGGAGGAGGAGTGCCAGATAAGAGGAGAGGAAATGATCCCCTGTCAAATAGAGAATGTAATGGCGAGAGAGCGCGAAGAAATGGATAAGCATAATTAATAGTTTAAAGAGCAGATAGCTGAGTAAAGCACCGTTCTTAAAGCACCTTAAGCATGATGATGAGAGCATGTTGTCGCTGTAATTGAGTGCGAATTTTATTCGCAATCTCCTCTATTTACGTTTGCAATATATCGATAATATAAATTGTCTGTCAGACTATATCAATATACCATGACTATTTTGTGACTTGTGTCAACAAATACATGATGTCGAAACAGTATTGCTAAAACCACGAGACCGAGTATAATTCTAATATGGTAAACAAATATTTAAGAAATATTAAAGAAAGATGAGGAACGAAAGAGGAATATCAAGGAACTGGAGAGATAGAGGAAAGTCAAGACGGCAGGATGGCTGAGAAATGCAACAGTGTCATATACACGGGGATTGATGAACTCGGCCAGGAACAAAAATCTGATACACTTATAAAATAACGAAAGCAATTCCAACAGCAAACAAATTGCAAACGGAACAAGGACATTAAAAAAAGAATAAAGGCCTTGGGAAGGATGGGTGTTAAGGGCTTGCAGTTTGGCCAAAGTCTCGAACAAAGATGATTAAATATGGGATGAAATAAGTGTCAAGCTCTTGAGTGTCTGGAGTGTTAGACGATGATAGCTCTACGCAACAATACTAGAGAAACAGGCGACCCCAGACGCCTTTAGTTGGCTTAGTATTGGGGATCAGAGTTTGGCTTGTTGTGAGCCGATGTGGAATCCAAGAAAAATAGCGTATTGGTGAGAAGACAGGGTAAGTTTTCTCTTTACACTTGGCTTCTCTTCTGTCAATACATGCATCGGTGGGATAATATATCAGCAAGGAGCTATAAATGATGCGTTTCAACGTACATTGGGCCGTGGCGAGTCTTTTTCAGTACCCTATTGAGGGATGCAAATCGGTTGCACTCGTGGTCATCATCATCATCATCATCATCATCATCGGCCCAACTACGCCGAAGCACCCCCTCAAGATTGGGAAATAGACAAAGTAGATTACATGCCAGTGTGGCGTGAGCTTCTACGTCCTCACTGTATACGTCACCCAGATATAAACTGTAAATATTTGTAGACAAAGGAAAGAGGACTGCTTCCTTGCTGGACAATAGAACCCATACATCCTGCGGCCGAAGGCCTAGAGGAGGCGGCATTTCAGGTGACACCTTATTGGCGATGGCTTGGATAGTAAACAATGACAAGAGTGGTGGGCGTAATAGTTTCAAATGAGTGAGACCGGGTAAAGCGTCTGTAAGCCTACTGTAATCGGCGTCATCCAGCGAAATGTCGAGCTGTGGTAAGGAAAGCACACGAAGCTGTGACATGCCAAGCAATGGCCGGATGAACTTATCCAAAGTTGTCTCTTCCCGTTGCCACTCCCTTGAACGTATCAAGGTCGTCCATGCGTGAATCTCGCGCAAAGAAGTACGAGAAGGATGAAAGCATATTATCTCGAAGAGCGCCTTGATACAATTGACCGGCCTTGTAATTTGTTCAGGGTTCATGTTTACGTGTGCTATCTCCAGGCGGGTGCTGGATACAGCCTTTAAGAAAGAAAGAATAGGCGTAGCGCCACCCGAGTGGAGCACCAGATCTTTTAGGGCCGCAAACCCGTTAAATGGAAAATCCGAGAACTCTTCATTTGGCTTGAGCCCGCAGTGTAACAACTCTAAGTTAGGGATCGCAGCAAAATGGCGGAGTGCTTCAGCAGGAATTATGAGAAACGTAGACAACTCGCGTAGGTTAGTCAAACGTAGGGTGGAGGATATTATGGTCTTTGAACACGTCACAAACCACTGAGGGGGACATCGAATCATCTGAGGGACCAAGGAGCCGCTTTCTAGAGGATTAATCGGATATTGAATACTGAGGCGTCGAAGTCCTGGGAAAGAGTCAATGATATGATCTAATATGGCTCCCGATACAGGCCCAGTCAGTATGTCTTTGTCCCTAGCAATGACACTGAGGTTTCGAAGCTGAGGACGCCTGCTCTCAGGAATGAGCCGAACCAATAAGGGGTTGCGAAGGAAATGCCAATAGACAGTGGCTGAGTGAAGATGAGGAAATATTTCTCGATGTGCGGAGCAGCGAATCCAGAGAGTAAACACACTCTCGTGTACGCCTGCTGGAAGACGTATCTTGCCTTTCAGACGTATCGTGGGGTCAGATCCCAGGACAAGTTCACGAACGCGAAGTGCGTTTGCAAAGAAGTGGTCTCCTAATATCTCAGTGTCGACTACGTCTGGATGTTTGGCTACCTACGTGGCAATTATTAGTCTAGCTTATAAACAGTGACGCGTGGCGGCTTTGCGCGCTGGAAAAAAGCAACATACAATAACGCGTTCTCTGCGACGGTACCACCTGTCCATCTCCTTCGTCTCGTATTCTTCCCATAGGGACACGGGCATGCATTTTGCAAGGGCATACAAGCTATCCAACCGAGACCAGAGTTTATCCAACGCTTGGCCAGACAGGGCTCGGCTGACACGTGCTAAGGAGGCAAGAGTAGGGCGGTCATCTACCACGTCTATGACAAGTCGCACAACGCATTCAGGAAGCACCGGCGCGGTTGTTGGCATAACGCTTGGTGTCGACCAGGAGCTTGGGTGAGAGGTTAAGGTTAAGGTCCCTTTCGAATGGCACTAGGGCCTGCTTCGGATTGTGTGAAATCCCCTGCCAAATTCAATCCCACCTGGAACTCAAATTGGAGCCGAATCCTAGCCGGGATTCGTTTTGGCGGGGAACCCCGCATCATCCCAAACAGACCTTGGCATCCGAAAAAGGCCTAAAACATTCAAAGGTGAATACAGAGGCTTGGTCCGAGCCTGTCACGGCTCGAGCCTTGGATCTGGGGCGTTGTCAGCGTTGGGCGTCCAGGCCCACCCTGGGCCCACCCCAAATCCCCGGCGCAGATGGGCGTTTATATCAGTAAGCGCCCGTGCCCTCAACCATGGAGCCACACCGGCTTCCACCTTTTCCACCTCCCTCACTCCGTTACCGACTCACCTGGCAACCTCCCTCTGGCGACAGCGCGCAGAACGCAGTCCTCATTATCTCTGAACTTATTATCTCGCCGATCTACCACGCCTTTCTCGGGTGATCCAGAAGAGCTCTGCCCACATGCAGCATTCCGCTAGGCCAGTCCTCCTCGGATTCGCGTCCGCAGCCTCGCTTCAAGTCGACGATCGGCAAAGAGACGATATGACTCGTCTCGCGCGTTCGATAACGCGCCGCGGTTGACGACATAAAATGGAGAGGAGAAATCGATGAGAGCAGCAGTGTGGCCATCGGACGGTACGTTCTCCATTCGCATGCGATTTCGCTCCCTGCCACGGCAGAGTTTCCGCCAACACCGTTCCGTTTCTAATGCGGCGCGCGGGTACCCTCGAACCGCCTATGGATGTTCCTGTCAGTCATGGAGGAGCCGTCACGCACACTCCCCTGTGCCGTTCTGTCGTCCAGCCACCCAGCCACTATTTGCACCGTAAGGACTGGCGCGTGCGAGAATGAGGGAGAAGACACGCACTTCGGCTGAGGAGCTGATCAACCACTTTGTATCAGTGAGCGACGACGTGACAGGGAAAAGGACGAGAGGACAAGATTGGGGAAGGTGGGAGGTAGGGCATAGACGACAAAAGTAGACGAGACGCACCGCCCTACAACTTCGGTGGTGGCGCTCTCGGCGCACATGCTTATTTTACGCGCTCGTCAGCGGGGCCCTCGCCTGCACGAGTAGAGGTGCGTTCTTCCCGGCTGGCCCATGCCTAGTTTCATGCTATCGTGACGGAGCGCTGTTGTGGATGAAAGGAAAGAACCATGACGGAGAGACCCAAGCGGAGCCGTTATATGTGCCCGTGCTTCCGATGTGATGGTTGGTGGACGAGAGGCTTTCTATAACTGATTAGCAAGGAGAGACAAAATCTTCTGGTTAATTCTCAATTTGTAGGTATATATGCGAGAGTAGGAGAATTGTTTTGCCTCTCTCGTCAAAAAGAGTGACGACTGATGTCTAATGTACTCATAGGCAAATTACCAACGTCTAAAGCGGAGGAAGATCCCTGGGGTTGATGGAGCGGTTCGTCCACGAGCCGGCTATAGTTCCTGCTCATCAGGCGCTTCTGTAAAGGAAGTCAGCGAAGTACAATTGATGCTACGAGCAAACTAGGGTTAGGACCCTCAAACGAGATCAAAGGGGTCCAGAGTCGTCGACTCTCAGGCTGCGGACGCCTGTGTACGGCCGATGAAGTAGTCATCTAGTACCAACAAACATATGAAATCAAAATGATATTACTTAAACTACGAGACTTCGTATAGCCCTGAAATATTAAAAGGTATTTGATAAATCAATGATAAACATCAAACTTAAATGAGGAATGAAAGAGAGGCATAAAGATAGCAAAGATACAGAGCAACATAACAACAGCACATTGAATCAGAAGAGCAACCACGTTTTATGAACGAAGGGTGACGAACACGGTTAAAAGTAAAAAAAAAAAAAAAAAAAAAAAAAGCCAACAAATTAATGGGATAGCGTAAGTAATTACAGCACCAAACAGAACGCAAAAAAGAAGGTATCACAAAGGACGACGACCTTGGGAAGATGGGCTTCGGGGACGCCCTGAAGTTGAGTCAGAGTCTTGAGCAAAGGTAATCGAATGTCGGATGAAAAGGTTGTTGACTTGGAGTGTCTCGAGTGTTGAAGTAGGTAAAAACTCATTAGAGAAACAGGCGACCCCGGGCGCCTTTAGTCGATCCAGTGTTAGAGATCCGAGTTCGACTATCTGTGAACCGATGCAAGATGTGAGAAAAGCGGTATATTGGTGAGTAGAGAGCGTAAGTTTTCGCTTTAGAGACGTCTTCTCTTCTGTCAGGAATAGCACGTCAGCAAAGGGCTACAAACGATGCATTGTGACATACGTTGATCCTTGGCGAGCCATTTTCAGCGCCTTATTAAGAGATTCGAAGTGATCGAGTTCGTGGTCACCATTGCGGGCCCCTGTGTTCAAAACCACATTATCGAGATTGGGAAACAGGTCAAGTAGATTTCGTGCCAGCGTGGCTTGGACTTGTACGTTCCCGCTGGATATGTCAGTGAGGCATAGACTGTACACGTTCGCAGACAGAGGAGAGAGGTCCGCCTCCTTTTCGTACAGAGCCCAGGTGTCCTCCAGCCGAAGTCCGAGAGGGGGCGGAGCTTCGGGCGACGCCTTATCGGCGACGGCCCGAATGGTCGACAGTGAGAAGAGTGGCGGGTGTAGCACTTTGAAGTGGGTGAGACGAGGCAAAGCGTCCGCAAGCCTGCTGTAACCGGCGTCGTCCAGCCGAGCGTTGAGCTGTGGTAGGGAAAGCACGCGAAGCTGTGGCATGCCGAACAACGGCTCGGCGAGCTTGTCCAACGTTCTCTCTTCCGATTTCCACCGCCCCCAGCGTATCAAAGTCCCCCGTACGTGGATCTCACGCAGAGAGGTGCGCGAAGGATGGAAACACAGCGTCGTGAAGAGCGCCTTGATGCGGTTGACTGGCTCTGTCGTCTCGTCAGAGTCCATGGTGACGTCGACCACCTGCAGCTGAGTGCTGGATACCGTTTTCAAGAAGGAGAGAAGAGGGACGACGTCACCCGAGTTGAGTGCGAGATCTTTCAGGGCTGCAAAGCCGTTGGGTGGGAAACTCGAGAAGTCTTCGTTCGGCTTGAGCGCGCAGTTTAGCGATTCCAAGCTGGGGATTTCAGCGATATGACGGAGTGCGTCGGCAGGGATCATAAGCAACGTGGACAACTCGCTTAGGTTAGCAAAGCGTAGGGTGGAAGGCGTTACAGCCTTTGTGCGTGCCACAGACGGTGCGGGGGGTGAAGGCCAACACAGCTGAAGGGTGAACAAGCCGGTTTGGAGAGTGTTGGTCGGATGTCGAATATCGAGGCGTCGAAGTCCCGGAAAAGTATTGATGATGCGGCTCAGCACGTCTCCCTGTACGAGGTTGGTGGAGACGTTGCGAGTCATGACGCTGAGGCTCCGAAGCTGGGGACGCCTGCTCTCGTGAATGAGCTGCATGAGCAAGGGGTCGTAAGGAACGTGCGAATAGACGGTGGCGGAGTGGAGGCGCGGGAATAGGTCTCCATGTGCGGAGCAGCGGATCCAGAGGGCGAGCACGCTCTTGTCTACGTCTACCCGGACGCGTCTGCCGTCCTCCAGTCGGATCGAGGGGCTGAACCCCAGGACGAGCTCACGGACGCGGAGCGCGTTCGCGAAGAAGCGGTCTCCTAACATGTCAGGGTCGATGACGTCCGGATGTCTGACTCTCTACGTGGAGGTTGTGAGTTCAGCTTGCAAACACGGTCATGCGCGGTGACCTTTCAGGTCGAAAAAGAGACGTACGATGGCGTGGTTTCTGCTCTGGTACTGCGCATCCCTCTGCGTCGTCTCGTATTCTTCCCACAGGGGCGCGGGCATGCATTTCGCAAGCGCGTACAAGTTGTCCAGCCGAGACCAGAGCCTATCCAACGCTTGGCCGGACAGGGCTCGGCTGACACGCGCTATGGAGGCGAGAGTCGGGCGGTCGTCTACCACGTCTATGACGAGTCGCACGACGTATTCAGGAAGCACCGGGGCGGATGACGACATGGCGCTCGGTTGTGTTGGCCAGGAGTCCAGGGTGAGGGATGTTCGAAGGTGCGCGAAGGAGTTTGGGCGCTTGTCGTGGATTCGAGCCTCGACCCATGGGCTTTGTGCTTCTTCACTTGGGGTTTAGCGCCGGGTCCGTCCCGACACAAAGCCCGGAGAGGGGCAAAGCTTCCAGCGTCCAAGTGAGCAGCGGAACCGGCGCAAGGGGCCGAGGCTGGGCACCGTGTTCATGCGCATTCCTCTTTTTCCACTTTCCCCACCTCGTTCTACCTATCGGACTGACGCAGGCCCCCCACACCGCCGACCGACCAACGCCCACATCCTCAGCGCCACTCAACGACGCATACCAATGGCACATATCCCGGAGGAGGAGTTAGGACCAGCACCAGTAGCTGTCAAGCGTACATTCCCAGCCACACCTTGCCGTGTCGGAGTGCCCTGTGACGCCATTCCCCCCTTGCGGCGCGTGCGAGTCCTCGGCTCGCTAATTCAAATATCGCTGTCGGTCCCATGGCGAATCCATCACTCCCTCACGTTTACTCCTGCTATCCGGTCGTTGAGCCATTGTTTGCGGCATGAGGACGCACACGTGCGAGCCCTCTATGGACACGGTTCGACCTTTATCAACATGTTTCCAGAGGGGTTCGAGTTCTCTCTCTCTCTCTCATCTTATACCTTGAGCTAGTTTATAGTAGGTATATCAGCAATCCATGATCGTACATTTTTCACCAGAAGATACCGCTCGTTTGACAACCGGTGTTTTGTTCTTTCTCCATACACAACCGCGAATAAACCATGCACTCATGGAATCTCTGACATTCAATTGTCTGATTTCGGTCTAGCAGCCTTATCAGGAACGGAGAACTATAAAAATGAGCAACGACAAAGAGCAGAAAAAACAGCCTGCCACCGTCGGACGAATGCAAGGGCACCGGTGAAGCTTGAAGCACCGGCCTGTGGTCTGGCGGGGTGAGGTCCTCGGCGATAATAGTGCGCAGAGTATGAACAGTCCGCAGGACCTGCCATGTCAACTCGCGCTGTTCGCATCCCGCGCCTTCCCCCTTGTTGGGGGCTCTCGCGTTCGCATCATTCCCTCCGAGCCTGGCTCGCAGCGTCTCCAGCGCTGTGCAGTGGACGCAGAAGTAAGGCGTCGACGCCTCCTCATCCTCTTCGCGCTTCCTCCTCTTCGCTCCCGACCGTCCCCTCTCGCGCGCTCTCGTCTTCATCTTCTTCATCTTTCTGGCCCCGCCAGTGTGGGCCGTGTTGGGCGCGGAGTGGAACATGGGACGCCAGCCCAAACGTGAACGTGGGCGCGACCCAGCGGGGTCTCTGAGCCTCAGGCCCAGGTGAGTGTGCAGAAGAAAGATAGGTCCCTTTTGCCCTTGACTGTCGAAGCGGATGCGGTATGAGATGCTGACACCTGGCTACAGCGGTGGTGGACGTGGCACCTGCTCTCACACTAGATCCTAAGCAGTAGCCGCACCCGCGAGGGCTGGTTAGCGATTTAGGCAGGGCGTGCATCCTCCTTACCATCGACCCCGAGAGGACCGACTGCCCGAGATAGGCGGGCGATGAAGACGACAGCGCCTCCGTCGGCCTAGGGGAAAGGATGTGCGCGAAGCACGCGTGGCGTTCGGGGGCTTGAGACTGGCATATCGGAGGTCGGGAGCGCGCCGCACGGGGAGAAGACCACTGGGGCGCGTCCTACCCTAAATGAATGTATAAGACAATGCTCGTGGCCTGCATCCTAGTGGAGAGGATAGAACGATAAATTGTCATTGTATCAAGTTACTGCATCGTATTAGTTAGAAAAAATATTAAACTAGAAAGAATCTCAAAAGATATCTGTGAAGCGAAAACGCATCCTTAGAGAACTCAGCTAGGCGGGAATGCATCACAGGTGGGAACTCTCGATTCTCAAGGAAGGGGAGATTTCGTGCGGGAACATACGTGAGCTCCTCACCACTGCTCCTTCCGGCTTGTCCACTCCGCCAATTAACATTAACAGAGGAGGATATCATGGTCTGCCGACGGCGAGGCGTTCCGTATGGTACGATCGATCGTCGTCTTCGAGGGCGTCTCCGGGACGGGAAAACTGAGGTGGCTCGTCCCGGCTGAATGCCTGAAGACGGCGGACTCGTCCTGACCAGCCGAGAAATGCGTCGCGGCTCAACCGAAGCGTGGTGCACAGCAGGCGCGGCTTGGGTTCTGCACGCGTCGTCAGACAAGTCGGAGAGAGGAGACGGTGAGAGGATGAGGGAAAACGGCGGAGGCGGATGGATGGAAGGGCGTGAGGAAGCCCTTCCATACCTCTATAGCCCAAGGTCCGTAAGCATTCGCGGTATGTCGGTCCTCCCGTTCGTTCCTTGAAACCCTGACGAGGACTCACTCGCGCACCCACGCTTGCTGCCCTACGCCGCTGGTATCAAGATGTCGTGTTCTTCTCCTGTGAGCGGGACCGACAAGCTCGTGCCAACTGCGTCTACCAGGAACGTGGCGGGGAATCGTACATATGCACGTGCGAGGTGACGGGTGAGGCTGAGGAGGCCAATGTCGTACGAGACTGACGGTGAGAGAAGGCTGAAGGGGAAAGCGGTGGCTACGGACCTTTCTCCCTTTTTCCGCCAAAAAAAATCCCCTTGGATGTAGCCCCGCTCAGTTGACCCCCCTGGCGTCGCTCGTCCATGTTTCCTTCTCGTTTCTCGGCCCTCAGGCTCGGTCTGAACGCGCTGTCGCACTCATCCCTCGTCCCTCCCCCCCAGCGCGTCTCTCGCCGCGCTCTGAGCCCCACCCAGCGCACGCCGCCCCATTGCGTACGCCTCCCCACGCCGAGCACGCCAACTCCGTGACGCCGACCATGGCCGAGGCGCGGAGCAGGACACGGATGCGGGCTCCAGCCCGGGGGAGGAGACCACTTCTGAGCGATAGGCGTTGGCCGAGCGCGTAGAGGAAAGGAGATAGACCCTCATCTTTGTTGTTCCACTCGGAATGGCTTGGTATAGACTGGGGTGTAGGGATGCCGCAGCCAGCGATGGAGGGGAGTGTCAGTGCCTGCGTCCGCGTTCCGACCTCGGACAGCCGCGTTCATGTGGGGCTGGATTTTGCCATGGCTCGCATGTCCGAGATGGGCGAACGAGCGAAGGTGACGACGACACGCCCGCCTCGGAGAGAAGGAGCAAGGGGGGGCGCGAATGGCGTCTGGCGGACGGACGTGCCGGTCTCGGGGGGTCTCATCAGAGGGCGGGAATGTGCCACGCGGGGAAGAAAATAGCCTGGGATGCGCCGTGTCGCAGATTGATAGGGTGCTGAAGTACCGCCCTCGCCGCTAGGTCCATCTGCAAACGCGTTCGACGCGGTTCGTGTGGATGAGCGCGTCCCGACATTCGAATTGAGGAGACGCGGATTTATGGTGAGGTCCTGGTTGATGTCCCCTATAGCCTGCTAGGACAAAATGAGCGAAGGAGGACGAGAAACGAGGAAGGGAGCTCGGAGCGAGCATACGAACGAGGGAAGCGGTCGTGAGACGTACCGTCCTGCGTCTTCGGGCGGGCGTCCATGGCCAGAATCGCGCTCATAGATGCCGTCGTCGTCGGCAAGGGTAAAGGGCGCGTTCCTTCAGGACGGACGGGTCGGTTCGTCGAGCGCGCGATGCGCTGCCGGCACAGATCAAAGACGGAGGAGTGACAGACGCGAAAGGAGCTGTGTGCGCGTCTTCGGGTGTGGGGCTGAGGGGCCGAAGAGGCGTGGCTGGTGAGTCGGTGACTGATAAAAAAAAACTCCCACGACGGGATGTGAGTGCCCTCCGAGGACGTCAGACCGTAGGCGCGCGACGTCCACTCGTCCCCACCACTCGCACGAGGAGGTCGCCGGGCCCCCGAAGCTTGCGCCCGAAACCGCGTCGACGCGCTGGCGGAGTGGCGCGCGTGTTTGGGGGGGGGGTCCTCGGCGACCTGGCAGTGCATGGGTGGCACGCAAAGCCGACCACGCCGAGTCACTCCCACTCTCCGCAACCCCCCCCCTACCCGTCTTCACAAACGGCGGCGTATGGTGGCCTGTCACATCCGACCTGAGGCTGCCGCGCGGACGGGCCCTCCAGCCCCCGTTTCGCCTCCCTCTCCTCTTCTTTCCTGTCGGACGAATCCTCATTTGCACACCCCTCCTTCAATACCCCTCGTGCCCTCACCTCGTCCAAGAACGCTCCTTCAAACCGCCCATCGCCCTCGAGTACGCCGCCTGCCCTACTCTAAGCTCCCTGGCGCACGTCCGTCACATACGCCTCCCACATCTCGTACACCAGCTCCGCAAGCCCGACCACGCCAAACACGGCGCAAAAGCACGAACGGGCCCCCTACGCGAGCCCAAGCGGAGATGCGGCCCAGCAGACATCTCAAGGTCTAGACGCTCGCCAAGCGCGTGAGGGAGGCGAATCCTTCTTCCTTCTTGCTCCTTCCTCCCTGCGCTTGAAGCGTGCACGGCGTTGGATCCTGCAGTAGCGGTGGTGGCATCCGCAATTCGCGTGCAGGTCACGATAGCATAGCGGGCCACACTGAGGCCATATACCACGACGGCCTGGGCATCGCGCGTTCGTATGACTCTTATCTTCGCCCAGATGCGGGTGAAGACGAGAAAGCGGCTGCCTCGGAGGAATAGAACGGGTGCGGCGCTCGGACCTGCCGAAAAAACGCTTGTCGAGTGCGGAGGGCTTGCCAGGTGGGAGGGAGAACGACTGCGGCGCGTCGTGACGCGATGGGTGGGTACGACGCCTCCGCCAGATTCAAGCACGAACGCGCGTTTGACAGCGACGGGTGGGGGGGGGCGCAGTCTGGGTCGACGAGTGCGCTGGCAGCGAAAGAGAAGATACGCGCTCTTGGGCGTACCGAACCGTGGATCGATCCCTCGTCCGCAGCGTTGTTGGACAGCGGGAGCGATCGGCCCTATTGGAGGGAGGTGGCTTCCAAGCACTTCACAAGGCGTGTGGTGACTGAGCCTAGGCGGAGGTCTATCGAGCGGATCGTCTGCAGGCCAGGGTCTACCACGGGCCAGGTATGCCCGGGTAGAATTGCTGCCCGGCCCATACTAAGACCC
>JAZHGK010005553.1:0-32076 GCA_037855215.1 Waitea zeae
ATGTCGTACATGGCCGCCGCCGGTGCCCAGGGCAGCAACTAGGCCCTCAGCCTGATTTGAGCGGTTTCTCCTTTCTATCCTCAATGCGAATACAGTGCTTGTGTTGTGTACATGGATGGAAGTCTCAGGCTTCCCTGGTTGTCCCTGTGGCCTTTTAGCGTATCAGCCTTTTTTTTTTCTACCCTCCCTGCCCGTTGGTTTCTCATTTTTAGCCCTTCACGATACCGTTGAGCCCTTCTTCTCCTCTGCTTGACGTGATCTTACCCAGATTCTGTCCTTTTGTCATGATCGTTTGGAGGACAGTCTCACTACCTTTTTGCGTCTACTTTACAATGTGGAGGATGAACCAATCTGTATACCCGCTCAATCAACTACACGTTATATTCAAATATTTCTTTGGAAACAGTCTTTTCCTGTGTGAACTCGTCAAACTCGAACCTGAAATGAATTGAGAATATTTTACCGAGGGAAGCACATATTTGTTACGCATCTCAATGGGGTCTCAGCCATAGCAACGGACCTGACAAAAGGAAGGCAAAGGCGGTTGATCGGAGAAGGAGACATAACGAAATGGGTGTAATGACCTGCTTAGTCAGCATTATGAAGGTCTGGCCCTTTTCCCCTTTGCTTATTTCGGCCACGGGTCTCTCCGTACGTACTTGGACCACCGCTTGTGAACCTCCTCTCTCTCTCCCTCTGACGGTCAGTACTTGAATCTGACCTTCTGAGGACGGTCGTCCTAGCGCAAGTACGCATGTCCAACTGAACTCGACTGGTGTTCGCACAAAACCCAGCTTCACTCGCTTATCTCCGTGCCTTCCGAAAATACACACGCACGGCCCTTTTTAGTCACTTCAACCGACGTTATACCCCCAAGTTCTCTCTCTCTAGATCTGGTCCTCCCCCTCGCAACGACGGAGCCCATATTTCTGCAGACAGGCGGAATATATACACAGCTGATCGAGCGCTTGCCGTATTCAATCCCACGAGACGCATATAACAGACCCTTGCGAACTTATCGCCACTTTGAGCCCCTGTTTGGCCCACCCACACTGCCATTATCTCCCTCTCTCCCCTCCTTTGGCTCCCTCAGTGTTTCTTTCGCCCCCCTCCCACCCCGTCCTCCTCTCTCTCGCACACACACTCTCTCTCGCACTCTCTCAACCTCGCCAGTCGAAGATGGCGCACTCGCCCGTGACGTCCGACTCGTTCTCTCTCGTCAGCGTCTCGTCCGAAGAGCACATCGTCTGGCCTCTCCCAGCCGCGTCCCGGCGGACGTGGGCCGACGACGCTTCTTCCCTGTCCGGGTGTTCGGCCAGCTATTACTCCTCATCTGACGGCGGCAGAGATGAAAGCGACGGCAGCAACGACGACGACGACGATGCCGCGTCGGACAGTGAGGCGGACAGCAGCGACTTTTCCTCCCTGCACATGAGCACCTCCTCCCTGCACTCCTATTCGGACGTCGACTCCGGCTCGGACGACTTTGTCCTCCTCCAGCCCCGCCGCGGTCCCGCAGTCTCCGGGGCCCGCATCCGCGAGCTCACGCCCAGCCCGGCTCCGAGCGCGACGGAGGACGAGCTCGCGCCGGCGTTCGCGGCGCTCTCGCTCGGGTCGCAGCCGCCAACGCCTTCGTCTCCCAATCCCGCAGCGGAGGGTCGAATCACCTCATCCCAGAGGAGGGCTCGGAGGCGCCGTAAAGCCGCGGCGGCGGCAGCGGCAGCAGCCACCGCAAGCACTCTGCCGGGCGCGCCACCACAGCCATCGGCGCAGGCCAAGAAGAACAAGCCGTCGAAGAACCAGCGGAAGAAGCAGCGCAGGCGCCAGAGGGCACTCGCCCAGGCCAACACGGTCACCAAGTCCGCGCCGTCCGTGCCCGGCGCGAACGTCTTCTTCGAGGCGTACGAGGAGGCCGTACGGTACATCAGCTCGTGCGTCCCGTTTCCATCGTATTAGATCTTTTAGGATCGGCTCACAGAAAGGAACTGATCGCTTCGTCCGTCCAGGTTTTTATCTGCCCCGACGCCCCTCGTGGACGACAAGCGGGCGCAGCTCACGCTCCTGCACGCGTTCATCATCGAGCTCGGCCTGTACACCCCTCCGTCGCCGCCGTCCAGCCCTTCGTCGACCGCGTCGTCCCTGCCCTCGCCGAGCACCGCCAGCTCAAACTCTTCTCGCGGGCAACAACAACAGCAGCAGCAACAGCAAATCGCCGCGCTCCCCACGTCCCTCACCGCCGCGCGGGCGGCGATCAAGTCGTCTGCGTTCGTGAACGTCGGCGACTACCTCGACGCGCGCGAGCACGGCCTCGACGCCCTCCGCGCGGCCATGCATCCCTCTCGGTCCGCGCTCGCGCGCTCGCTCTCCAAGCGGCCCACGACGCGCATGCCGGTCGGCCAGGTGAAGAAGGCGGGGCTCGGCGTGTTCTTGGTGAACTGTTACCATTGAGCACGTGCCGTGTCTTTGATTTTCATGAAGCCCCTTGCTTCTTTTCTTTTTCCTTCTTGCTTCTCGTCTTGCCCATTTGGTGGCAGGTGTGCCTTTTCTGCACATTATCGTGCATACTCACACATTCTGATATATCCTCCTCTTTTTTTCATTTACGACCACGCTTTTTTTATATCCATCTTGTACCAGTACTTTTGCCGATCTTGCCCGTCGACTCCTTCGGACTCTTTTTCTCTCATTGCCTGTACATTTTTGTACCATAGATTAGCGCTCGCTGCAAATGTGACTTTCATTCCCTCACAGCACCATTTCCAGATGAACATTCTCACGAGTGCTTTCGCACTGCTTGATGCATGTCAACGTGATTGAATATTAAAGTGTGTAGAATAAAATTTGGGTATATGGACAAAAGAATGTGTTGTAGTAAGAGAATGGGGCAGTGGGAGGATACCACATTCGTGCGCAAGGAGGCAAGACAACAGCAGACAAAAAAAAGGCGTTCTAACAAAAAAAAAATCCGACCGTTTGTGTGTTCTTCTTCAGAGGCGAGCGTGCTTTCATGACTCAGGAAAATTCTCTCTCTCCCTCTCTTGCCTTTACGACTCCCCCTTCGCCGCGGCAACCGCCAGGTTCGCGAACGCCATGATAACCTGGTTCATTTCTTCCAGCCTGCCCGTGGGGGTGCTGGCGGGGGCCGCGGCGCTGCTCGGCGCGGCGGACGAGCTCGCGGGCGCGTTCGCCTCCGTGCTCGAAGGCTCAGCCGACGTCGAGCTCTCTTTCCACTGGCTGGTGCTGCTGCTCGAAGAGGAGGGGGGAGACCAAGTCGAGGAGGAGGAAGAAGAGGGAGGGGGGCTCCAGGTCGAGGTCGGCGCGGCGGACGAGCTCGGGGGCGGGGACCAGGTGCTCGTCGGGGTGGGCTCGGGCGACCAGGTGCTCGTCGGGGTCGGCGTGGGCGTGGGCGTCGGGGAGGGCTTGGTCGTCGTGGGCTGCTCGCCCGAGCCGAAGACCCAGGAGCCGGTGAGGACGCCGACGGAGGTGGGCGCGAAGAACTCGAAGAGGCCCTGCGAAAAGTCGAGGCCGCCGTAGGGGCAGCCTGGGCACTAGAAGAATTCAGGGTAGATGCAGTGCGTTAGTTTGGGGTTCTCCCCCTTTTTTTTTGGGCGACGATTGAATCGAACGGGACTTGCCTCGTCGACGACGCTAGCTTGGGTAGATTTCCCATTGACTGTGATCGTGATCGTCTTGAAGCACTGGGAGCCGCCAGCGAATTGCTAGAAGCATCGGAGGGTTGTGAGCATTAGGGGGGAGACCCACTGGGAAGTAGACGCCTGTGATATTCGAACGCTTACCGGAGAGTTCATTGCCACGATCTGCACAGAGAAGAAGAAAAAAAATAAAAAAGCAAACCAGGTCAGTTCTCGTTGAAATTACGCGCATAGAACAAGAGAACCGCTACTGACAAAGTCGCTCCCGCTGTTCACTTTGCCACACGCGCCGAGGCCGGCGGCGTAGTAGGTGAAGTGGGCGCCGTCGAAGCGCTTCGCGAGCTGGGTCTGGTTCGCGGCCGCCTCCTTGCCCGACCCCAAAAAATGCTTGATGACGTTCGCGTGTCCGCGGGCGTGGTGGACGTTGTCGTGGCCGGTGGCGGAGACGAGGTCGGCACAGACTGCCAGCGCAGACACGAGGCTCGCTACGAAGAACTTCATTCTTGACGTTTTTCTGTCTTGGGGTTTGCGAATTAAGAAGCTGAGAAGGTTTCCGGGGATCGAGGAGATTGGATTGCGGGAGCTTGCTTGAGAAGAGAAACGCGTAGAGACCGTAAGAAAAAAAAGTGAGCTGTTGAGTTGCCAGCGAAGGACGAGAGGGACTAGTCTGCTGTTGAAGTAGAGGCAAAGCACGGAACGAAACTGACAGCCGTTCAAAAGCCAGCGACAACCCAGCGACGGCCGCCGCGGCTGGGAGATTCGAGACTCTTTATTCCCCTTTCCCTGATCGGCGTCCGAAATTTAGGCGCCTACTAAGTTAGATGTCAATCATTAGAATAAGCGAGAGACCCGGGAGGTCTAGAGCTGGCTACTCCTTTTCCCTCGGATGCCCGTTAAAGTTCGTGCACAACACGTTTTTTTTTTGGCAACGCCCTCTTCGCCGACTTCATTTCTCTCGTCGGCCAGAACGAGCTGGTTCTCGCAATTTTTGCTTCTACCCTTAATCCCATGTTTCATACGCGCACTTCTCTCTTGATCCACTCGACTTCGGCGTGTTCTCCAGGCGACCTCCGTGCAACGATTGGCTCCTCATCCACGCGTCATTACTCGGGCACGCTCCCTCCAATAGCGAAAGGCATCAGTTCCTGCTTATGACCTCGCAGATATAAGCACACGGCTTCGATTCCGCCCAGAAGCAAAGGATACACACACTCTCTTTCGTCTACTGGCTCTCACTACACTACACTCGCACTTGCTCTTTACTCGCCTTCTTGACTTACTTGCCACACCACCCTAATCGATACCCACCCCGTTCCTTCATACCCGCTCCCTCCATCATTATGGGCGACAAATACTTTGAAGAAACCAAGGCCGCATGGGAAAACAAGCTGAAGGGGAAGATGATCGTCGACATAGACGGCGACTCTGTAAACGTACGTTAGCAACTGACAAGCGACTCTCGTCCATACAAAGATACTCAAACATACGCGCCATCGCAGACCTTTTCTAGGAAGGACCTCCCACCTAACAACCGCGTCCTCGGCGAAAACAGCATGAGGACGATGGACATGCGGCCGGAGAGGTACGACTTTCACGCCCACGCGTCAACCGACCAAAACATATCTGACTCGTCCCCCCCCCCTGTCGTAGATTGAACGTGCACATTAACAAGGCCGGGATTTGCACTCACGTCACCATGGGCTAAACGCACGACGTGTGCCCCTATTTATTCCCTCATGTAGCTCTAGTCATAATACCCATTTTATTTATTTTTTCCCGGTAGATTCTGATGTGACCATCACAAGCCTGAAACTTTAAATAGTGTAGGTAATACTGAAAGGCTATGCCAACAGGCTCGCAGCTTCTTGAAGACATGTAGGCCAGCTTGTTCCGTCTCATAGTCCTAACATGAAGGCCACTGCGCACAGAATTGGAGGCGCTCGCTAAATTCGTTGGTTGAGTGCCGAAACCAAGGGTATGACGCACTTGTGGAACATATGGACTAGCGGAGATACCAGCTACCGCCGTTCCAGATTCCTATCAACACCACAAAGTTTACGAGCTGCGATCACAGACGTATGATCGTCTGAATTGAAACCAGTGGACGCCGCGTGTTCAGTATGCTTCTACTTGCAGAAATTTACACTAGGTAATCAAACACGAAAAAACTCGATACGTTAGCTTACATCGCGCTCACGCGCCAAAATGCATGAACGTCGCCCATCGACTCGGCGCCACTCCAGACTTCTTCAATTCCTGCACGGCCTCATCCAGTGCATACGGAATGTCTTTGAACGTGATCATTTCCTTCTCCAGGAGCTGCTCATAGACTCGCTCTGCAATACGGGGTCCGTCAAGGTCATCCATAGCCCTGTAAGAAACGTATACGTCTATGAAAAGTCGATCGACTGAACTTTCTGTCTAAAAAAACGTACCACATCGTCGCAATGACGCTTCTGAACCCACAGAACAGCATCGACGCTGCTAAGTGCACCGCCTGTTCGGGATGGTCCTCACTGCCTTTCGCGGTCTCACATGCGCTCAGAAACGCCAGGAAAGACTTGTCAAGGTTGAGTTTCATCAGCGACTCGATCGACAGCTCGCCGTCGTGGAACGCGAAGTGACTCTTCAGTGGGTTGTCGTGCTGTTGGCCGTGGCACGCGAGGTGCAAGACATGCGTCTCTGAAAGAAGGTCCAAAACGGTATGCACGGTCGGGATGGTGTCGACATCGTTGAGTATGTTGACGGAAACGGACTGCATGAGGCCGCCGATGGTGTCTACCTCTTCTTCAACGTTGTAGAGTGGCTGGAGCGCAGGTGCGTAAGGCTGGGCGACGAGTAGGACTTGGAGCTCTTCGCGCACGAGTGGCTGTGCGTCTTGACGTGCCTTAATGAGTGCAGAAAACGACGGGGTGTAGGAGGAGACGACGAAGTCGGACGTGCAAACCGGATCTGATCCATCGTAAATTCCTGCAGCATGCAAAGGGAGAGATGCGAAGTGTCCTGAGGGGCACCAGTGAAGGCGAGGTCTATCTCTGCCTGACGCTCGCTGATAATGCTCCCATGTCAGAAATTTAAGAAAGCAAAAAAGTAGGAATGTCACAAACCGGAAGTATAAGCCTCGCAATGATTGGCTCAACGACTCTCTTCCACAGTTCTCCAAGTGGGGAGTGTCGCTCCTTCCTACTTTGACGTTTGATATGCAGCCCTCTTCCTGCTTCCGTTTCTACATCCAGATCGTTCCCGCCCATCCGCTCGCCGCTTCTTCTATCCCGCATTCCTGAGTCGTGGAACTGTGATACCAACTGCTCCAGCTCCTGACTGTTGATGTCGAGCCCAAAAGAATGTGTCTGTGTTGCCTCGCCGCCAACTCCGACAATTATGACATGCGAGGAGTTGAAATGGGTTGCTAGAATCACAACCGGCCCTTCACATGCTGCTTCTACGAGCTGTTCATATTCCGGAATCTTCAAGAATTTCTCAAACCCGGGGCGTGTCCGGATCTCTTCAATCAGTTTGTTTGTGGCATTATTTAGCTCTCGTCGAGTGTTGAGTCGCTTGGTAATGAGGGCACTGTCCTTCCTGGCTTCCTCGTCAGGAACGCTTTGTCCAATCTTCTCAAGTGCACCGAACAACCTTCGCAGCTCATCTCTGTCAGCAGGCGGGAGGGTGTTGAGTGCGGAAAAACGCAGCTGTAATGCCTGCTGCCAAAACACCGCTTTGCCTTCCTCATAGAGCTCCACCGCCACGGTCGGCTGTTTGAGGGTCCAAGCGCGGAAGGCGGCGGACTGACATAGAAACCCGCTGCCCTCCAGGATCTTAAGTCGAGTAGGCGGGTCGAGTCCGAAATGCGCTACTCGAGGTAACAGTTGAATGATGGATTTGTAAAGCTTGAGCACGGGGTGCGCCGTGAGAGTGTAACATCCGACGTCAGCAGCGCGCACTGCGGCGTATTCCAGGTCACGCATCGACTTGATTGACTCGCTCAATCGGTCCACTCCCGGTGCATGCTCGTCGATGACTGCAAGCTGAAGGTGCTCAACCGCCTTATCCCAGTCAAAGCAAGGACCGTCGTCGAGAGCGAGGCGAGCGATGGCATGGTGAAGTGTATGCCGTACTGGATCTTCTTCCAAAGCCTTTGTTAGCCCTTCCTTAAGCAAATACAATGCGTCTTCCACTGCGTCGATAGCTTCGAAGTACTTAAAGCGCAGCATGAATGCATCAGCCAGCCGATGTACGGCGTCTACATACCCTAGGTGCTCAGGAGACTGAAGCTCGAGGACCACCCGACGTAGTTGCATAATCTCTTCAAGATCGTATTCATCTTGTGTAATGATAAACTGGTCCTCGATGTAATCTGAAAGAAGATTCAATGCGCGGGGGAAGTCTAGGTGATCCTCCTGCAGTAGCTCCACCGCTTTACGTTGGAACGCGATGGCTTCAGCAAGCGCATTGGAATGCTCTTCCTCCTTGCAAAGCTCATGGAGCATAAACGCCAGTTGATACAGTCTGCGAACCTTTTGTTTGTGCCCTTCAGGATAAAGCCCTTCGGCCTTACGCAGGAGTTCAATTGATTCGAGGAGAGAACCAACATCACGCGTATGTTCGAACCTGTCCCAGAGGCGAGATGAAAGTATTTCCAGAGCCAACGTGTGTTTTTTGTGGCCAGGTGGACATATTTCTAGCGTTTGGCGACTCATCGTAACAAGCTCATCCACTCGCGCAAAATCCGATTCGTTATACAGAGCCATAGAGAAAATTACCGATAGGTTGTGTAGAGCGGTTATCTTGTCTGGGGTATCTTTCAATGATATCTCTACTCCCTCACTTAATAGGCTGTGGCACTCTTCAAAGTTATCTGCATCTCCAGTAACACAGCAAAGGTCCTCCAAACTGGCTGCGAGGTGTACGAGAACGTCAACACGGTTAGTGTTGCCACGTGATAAAAGGCTTAAAGCCTCCCTTTGATGGCTGCAGGCCGCGAAGAGATGATCCACGTTCCCGTCGCGTTTATATTGGTTATGAAGAACTGTCCCGAGGCTATCGAGTGTTTCGGCACGCAAAGGATGGCCTGGCGGTCGCAATGACAATGCTTCCTTGTAGTATGAAGAGGCAAGATTGTCGAGTTCGGGATCATCGCGCTGCTCCGACTGAAGCACGTATGCGTTTGCCAATCCAACAAGAAAGGAACTGCGGAACTCATTTCCTGGCGGCCGGAGTCGAAGCGCTTCTTCATGGAGTGTGGTGGCTTCAAGAAGGTTTTCCATATCTCCTGTTTCTTTGTACTGATGTTTGAGAGCGTTTGCGAGATTGTTCAGACAACTGGAGCGCGAGTCTTCAGATGGTGCAAGCTGGAGAGCCTCTCGTCCCAAGCTGATGGCTTCTGCAAGGGCCGTTGTGTCTCCATTAGCTTTAAATAGAAGCTCGAGAGCACAGCTCATGTTTGTTAGACAAGCGGCCCGATCGAAGTTGTTAACGTTGTCAATATCGTATGCAGTGCGGTATAGCTGAAGAGCCTCCTGTAGCGTGTCCAAGTCTCCGGTCTTCTGGTATGAAATCAGGAGTTCGTTTGCGGCATTGACCGTCTCAACTACGATGCGTTCCGCAGTGAATTCGTCTTCGAGCGCTTGACTATCTTCGCCTTCCATCCGAGTGACGACAACCTGAACGGCACGATCGATAACTTCCTGGCGTTCTGCAGGCTCCATTTCCATCAGAGCGGCCATGCAGTCTGGGCCGAGCAGCTCGGCTACTTGAGCGATGACCATTTCGTCAACTGAATCAGATATATCTGTGAAAACGGTTTCTGTGGTCGATTTACTGAAGATGATAAGTTTTGATTTGCAGGTTACCTCCTTCGTCGTCCGATGGACTCGACAATTCCCCGCTTGCTTCCTCACTTCCGCCAATATGAGGGACATTATCTATTGTTGCCTTCAGAACTGACCAATCCATACCGGCCTCGTTGAACGAACCTATCAGTTCGCTCTCGTTGCCGTCATTTCCTCTGTTACCTGGGCGCCCGATTAATTACAAGACAAACGACTTGATAAGCAAACCACATCGGGACACACCTGATGTAGAAGCATGCCCTTCATTTTTGGTGTCCTCGGGTGACAAATTCTGCAGCTCCTGCGACATAGGACCGAAGGACATAGTGGACGAGAGTGGAGGACAGTGGAAAGTTGGAAGGATGGGTGTTTCAGCAGAGCTTCTAGCTTAAAAGGTGTAACTGCCAAGGCTGTTGATATTAGAAGCTCAATGCCTACGCTACACATGCATGCGCCAATGCCTGTAATAACTACATGCTGCGTCTACGCTATAATTGACACGCGTCATCCTAAACCAGCCGGTGAGAGAGGCCGCAACAAGGCTGTGGTGGGAAACAGAGGGACAGAGCCGAGCCGACGATGTGAGGGGAAGCGAGGTGCGGGTGAGCGGCGCCTGCAAGGGCTACGCCTACCGCAAGCGCGGTATGTGTGATGGAGGAAGAGAGCACGGAGGCTGGGCCGGGTCATGGCCCGGGTCAACAGGCGTGTGGCGGGCCGAACGGTGGGTCGAGCAGTGTGGGCCGGAGCAGATAAGGTCTGTGAACGGAGTTTGCACCTGTGACTCTCGCTCCCTCGCCAGTGGCACTCACCGTCATCCTCTTGCGCTCCCAAGCTTGTAGCACGCCCCCATCCTGCCCTACTGTTTTCGCTTCTCACCCACTCTACGTTACCAATCAAGAAAATTATCTAGAGCTAGCAAAAGATTGGGCCAGAGAGCCAGCCAGACCCATGTCTGACTCGGACGAGTGAACAGGCAGGCGGCGCGTGAGTCTCGAAGTTATGCCATCGAACCCAAATTTCAAGGTACTTGAGTAGGTGTTATAGTTAGCTTAACATAGCTTAGTTGTATAGTGCACCAGAACAACGCTTTTACTGCCTTCCCTTTGCTTTTCTGAATTTTCCTACTCCAATTGTGGCACAATCTTGATGCAGTATTTCAATAGTACTAATACCGATCTAACAATACCGAAAAGACTCTCACCACAATCAGGGCCCATAACTCCAAATCACGTCGTTCTAGCACTTTAAAGTTGAAAACACATGTCAGTACGCACAAAATGAGAGGCTCTTGTCACAAAATCTGTTGGTATAGACAGTATCTCCGTTGATCTACACGCTCTATCGTGCACCACACCCAACGCCTGGTTTCAGTAGTCAACCATGTCTGCCAACTCTATATATTACGAAGGTCAGGAGACTCAAAATACGTGGCCACACATATAATTAAATTAATTCAAACTAGTGTAGCATGCGCTCTCATTTAAGTATTTCTTCGTACTTGCACTGGGAGCTCACATTGACCGTCGAATACAACTAAAGTACACCAACCACCGTCACACTCACGCACCCATGTGCATGAACGTCGCCCATCGGCTCGGCGCCACTCCAGACTTTCTCAGCTCCTGTACGGCCTCGTCTAGCGCATAGGGAACATCTTCGTATGTGATGTTTTCCTTTTCTAGCAATAGCTCGTACACTCGTTGCGCAATACGTGGCCCATCCAGGTCATCCATAGTCCTGTGGACGACACATCAACCATGAGAACTTGTCACTCGACCCATGTTTTTACTTGGGGAACGTACCACATCGTCGCGATGACGCTTCTGAACCCACAGAACAGCATCGACGCCGCAAGGTGCACCGCCTGGTCGGGATGGTCTTCGCTTCCCTTCGCAGTCTCGCACGCACTCAGAAACGCCAGGAACGACTTGTCCAGGTTGAGCTTCATCAACGACTCGATCGACAGGTCACCGTCGTGAAACGCGAAGTGACTCTTCAGTGGGTTGACGTGCTGTTGACCATGACACGCGAGGTGCAAGATGTGCGTCTCTGGGAGCAGATCCAAGACGGTCTGCACGGTCGGGATGGTGTCGACATCGTTGAGTATGTTGACGGACACGGACTGCATGAGGCCGCCGATGGTGTCTACCTCTTCTTCGACGTTGTAGAGTGGCTGGAGCGCAGGTGCGCGAGGCTGTGCGACAAGCAGTGCTTGGAGCTCTTCGCGCGCAAGAGGCTGCGCGCCTTGCCGAGCCTTGGTGAGCGCAGAAAATGACGGAATGTAGGAGGAGACGACAAAGTCAGACGTGCAAACCGAATCAGGACCACCATAAACTCCCGCAGCGTGCAAAGGGAGAGATGCGAAGTGTCCTGAGGGGCACCAGTGAAGTCGTGGCCGTTCTCTGCCTGATGATCGCTGCGAACCTTACATTAGAAAAATGAGAACGCGAGATAAGCGGGGTTGATACGAACCGGAAGCTCGAGTCTAGAGATGATTGGCTCAACAACTCTGATCCACAGTTCTGCGAGTGGAGAAAGTCGCTCCTTCCTGCTTTGGCGCTTGATGTGCAGCCCTCTTTCTGCTCCCACTTCTACGTCTGTATCACTTGTGTCTATCTCCTCGCCACCCCTTCTATCCCGCATTCCGGAATCATTGACTTGAGATATTAAACGCTCCAGCTCCTGGTTGTTGATTCCAAGTCCGAAAGAATGTGTACGTGTTGCCTTGCCACGAACTCCCACCATGATGACATACGCGAAGAGGAAATGTGTTCCTAAAATTACCACCGGCCCTTCACATGCTGCTTCTGCGAGCTGTTCATATTCGGGGATCTTCAAAAACCGTTCAAACCCGGGGCGTGTGCGAATTTCTCGAACAAGTTTGTTTGTGGCGCTGTTCAGTTCCCGTCGAGTGTTGAGCCGCTTAGTAACAAGAGCACTGTCCTTCATGGCTTCCTCATCGGGCACATCTTGTCCGATCTTCTCAAGCGAGCCAAATAACTTTCGCAGTTCGTCCCTGTCAACCGAAGGGAGGGCGTTGAGTGCAGAAGAACGTAGCTGTAGTGCCTGCTGCCAAAACACCGCTTTTCCTTCTTCATAGAGCTCTACCGCCACAGTCGGCTGCTTGAGAGTCCAAGCGCGGAGGGCGGCGGACTGGCACAGATACCCACTACCCTCTAAAATCTTCAACCGAGCAGATGGGTCAAGTCCGAAATGGGCTACTCGAGGTAATAATTGGATGATGGAGCTGTAAAGCTCGAGAACAGGGTGGGCAGTGAAAAAGTAGCGTTCAACATCAGCCGTGCGTATTGCGGCGTACTCCAGGTGTCGCAATGAGTTAATCGCTTCATTCAACCGGTCTGCTTCCGATGCATGCTCGTCAATGACTGCAAGGTGGAGGTGCTTAACCGCCTTGTCCCAATCAAAGTAAGAGCTATCTTCAAGAGCGAGGCGAGCCATGGCGTGATGAAGAATGTGCTTATCAGGATCTTCATCAGAGACTTCTAATATCTCTTCCTCGAGCAATTCGACCGCGTCTGTGACGGCGTCAGCAGCTTCAAAGTATTTGAACCGCAGCATGAATGCATTAACCAAGAAGCGTACAGCAGATACGTGTTCTAGATGACCAGGGGGTTGGAGTTCAAGGGCCACGCGACGTAACTGCATGATTTCGTCAAGATCACCTTCATCTCTTGTGATAGTGAACTGGTCTTCGATAAGATCAGAGAGTGTCCTTAACGCACGGGGAAAATCTGCATGATCTTCCTTTTGTGATTTGATGGCTAAACGTTGGAACTCGATAGCTTCAGAAAGCGCGTGGGAGTACCCTTTCTCTTGATGAAGTTGGCGGAGCGTGAAGGCCAAATGCTGTAGCGTGTGAACCCTTTGTTTGTGTCCTTCAGGGTAAAGCTTTTCGACCTTACGCAGTAGTTTGATTGACTCGAGGATGGAATCAATATCGCGCGTATATTTATACCTATCCCAGAGGCGAGATGCAAGTACTTCAAGAGCCATAGTATGATTCTTATGGTTTGGTGGGCATATATCCAACGTCTGGCGAGCCATTTCCACGACTTTCTCTACTTGTCTAAGATCCGATTCGTCAGACAGAGTCATAGAGAGGACAGTAGACATGTTGCATAGTGCAATGATCCTCTCTGGGCTGCCTTTTGGTGCAATTTCAGCTCCCTCTCGTAGCAGGCTTTGGCACTCCTCCATGGCGTCATAATCTCCAGTGACATGATAGAGGTCCTTTAGGCTGCTTGCGAGATTCATGAGTGCGCTGACACGGAGAGTATCGCCACGTGGTCGAAGGCTCAAAGCTTCCCTTTGGTGGTTGCAGGCTGCGAAGAGATGGTCCACGTTCCCATCCCGTCTGTATTGTTCGTGGAGTACAATTCCAAGATTATTGAGAGTTTCGGAACGCGAAGGATGGCCCGGAGGTTCCAGTATCAATGCCTCGCTGAGGTAAGAAGAGGCACGATTGTACAGTTCAGGATCGTCGCGTTGCTCTATTTGATGCATGTAGGTGCCTGCTAATGCAATAAGAGACGAGCTACGGAGCTTATGTCCCGGTGGTCGGAGTCGAAGCGCTTCCTCATGAAGTGCTGTAGCTTCAAAAAGCGCCTCTATGTCTCCGGTTTCGTTGTATCGACACTTGAGAGAATTTGCTAGGTTGTTCAGACAACCGGAGCGCGGATCCTCAGATGGAGCAAGTTGAAGAGCTTCACGTCCCAACTCAATAGCTTCATTAAGCGCCTTTATGTCCCCAGTAGCTTCAAATAGAAATTCGAGAGCACAGTTCATGTTCGTTAAACAAGCGCTTCGGTAAAAGTTGCTGACGTTGGTGATATCATATGCAGTGCGATACAGTTGAAGAGCCTCCTGTAGCGTGTCCAAGTTTCCGGTCTCCTTGTATGAAGTCACAAGTCCAGTTGCGGAGTTAACCGTATCAATTAAGATGCGTTCCGCATCGACTTCACCCCGGAGTGCTTGGGTGTCTTCACCTTTTATTTGGGCAACGACAACTCGGGTGGCGTACTCGAGAACTTCTTGACGTTCTGCGGGTCCCATTCCCATGAGACTGGCCATACCTTCTGGTCCGAGCAGTTCTACAACTTGCGCAAAAATAAACTCGTTTGCTAGATCAGCTATATCTGAGGAAATGTTTCAGATCATTGGGTGCTGAGGATAATAAGTGCAAATTTGCTAGTCACCTCCTTCGCCTTCAAATGCATTTGACAGATCACCATCTATAACACACTCATTTCCATCAATTAGAGGGGTGTTGTCTGTTACTGCCCTTAGAGCTAATTCCTGGTAGACTTGTTGAACGGACCTGGTTTGTTCTCGTTGTTATCATTTTTTCCGGTACCTGAGCATCCCATTTACAAGGTGGATCATTTAATAAGCAAAATGTATCAAAACGCACCAGCTGCAGATGTATGTCCTTCATCTCTAGTATCCTCCAATGTCAGATTGTTTAGATCCTGCGATATAGTGGACGACATGGTGGGCGAGAATATCAGAGGTCGATGAAAAGCAATAAGTGATGTACGGAAGCCAAGCTTCTGCCTTAAAAAGTATGGCCGAAGCTGCTGGGACTAGTTTATGCAGGCTGGCAGACGATTTCTCAGTTCCATAGATAACTATGAATTACAGCACAGCAGCACAGCTCCAAGGCACAGCCTTCTCAACCAACGGTAGACAATGCCAAGCATACGGTAAAGCCAAAGGATACTACTGACTCCTGAAGGCAGCTGTGTTTTCGCGTGAAATAGGAGGCAATGCAGCGAATCAAAGTCACAGCTCGTTTCGCTGCTGGCTGATGAACATTGGAATCAAGCCGTCTCATGGAGTAGAGAACCTGTGAAGGCCGGAATAGGTGGCGTGACTTCTCGTGCATCGGCCTATGCGAGGTACCGACGCCGGGACCCGGTAGGCTTCTTGACTTCCTCCGATGATATGGCTAGAATTTAGCACGGCAGCAGCTACAATGTGAGTTGTTCGTAACACCACATCTACTTTCATCTTGTATGCCCCAGTTTAGACTGTTTTTGGCTATACCTTCACAACTTCAAAACCGTCAACAACATACTGCTACTTCGTTAGGTCGAGAAGCACAAGCGCCGAGGAGAGAGATTTTCGCTTCAGTCTCCCTTCAATCCTGGAGTCCATCATCTTTAATAACTGTAAACTAATTTCGCAAAAAATAATGTAGGATAGTCGTCGTCTAAAATCGCTTCGGAAATTCTCTCTTAAGACAGGGTCTTTTCTCAACGCAAGCTTTCGCCTAACCTCTTTCGTACTCATGTTCGACTTGAGTCCGACTCACCTGCGTTTCTAATAAAAGCAAAGGCTGACCCCAGAGAACCACATTATCCATGCGGATCGCCCATAGCCTACTCTTCCGATAAACGTTTTTTCCCCCAAACCCCCATTGTGCACACTGTCGTCGACTATATTTACCTACGGATGATGAAGAGCTCGAAGAACCGCGCTGTTGTGATAATTTTATCCAGGTTGAGAAGCCGCCACAAGCACGTTGAACGCTCGGAGATTGATCCTCCACATGCTCGGAGGTATGATCCGGCTTCTTTCCTGCTCGCTCCTGTTAGTCGCAACATTGGACGCAAGTAACAGTAGCGCGTTGCTAGCAACTGTCGTATATCTTTGCGGTCATCAACGTTCGCACATGGCGCTCTCCCCTCTCTCTCGACAGTACTATAAAGCACACGCTGAGATGAGCATTGTTTCTTCAGTGGTGGAAACCCCCTCCCCCCAACATGTATTCCCTTCGCCTTGTCTCCGCACTTTCTGTTATCATTTCTGCGCTCGCTGCGGCAGTGCCCGCTCCCGTTGCACTCGAAGCGCGGGATCTCCCTTCTGACACCGTCACATGCGGAAACAACCAATACTCGCCCAGCGCAATTTCTGCCGCCATCTCCCAGGGTTACGAGTACGAAAGCTCTGGAGTTCAAGTTGGAAGAAGTAAGTAAGATTATGGTTGATGTTGTCCAAACATTTTAGTGTGTTAGAAACCGGAGCTAATCTCTATTTGGCAGATGACTATCCCCACAACTACTATGACTATGCGGATGAGGGCATCGCGCTCTACTGCAGCGGATCGACCTGGTTTGAGGTACGGGTTCGGATATGCGCTCGGACTGAGATACCAAACTCACTGTCTTGTTTACACAGTTCCCCATTCTGTCAAGCGGCCAACTGTATACCGGCGGGTCACCCGGTGCTGACCGTGTGATCTTCAACACAGATGGTGACTACTGCGCGTAAGTGACTGCCCACTTATCGTTTAAGAAAATAGGCTCAACCGTAATATTTTCAGTACGGTCACACACACTGGCGCATCTTCCTACGATGGTTTCACCTCCTGTGACGGCAGCTAAACGGACTATTTATTAAAATATTTGTATTACGGAAGTAGAAATGCGTACTTGTAGCGCACGATAGATTTTACGACAAATCACTTTGGTTCCTGCGGTATGATACCGGGTGAAATAAGTAGTGGACAAGAGATGGGGGGTAGTGAAAAATTGATATGCTGGTGTACTACAACAACAAAGCTTCTGCCTTAGGAAGTATGTTTGAAATTGTCGAAATAGAAACACGACTCCTACACTACACATACTTGTGCCTATTCCCATCATGTCGAAATTCTGTATCCTTCAATGACTGCCTACACCATCCTGGGACCTGCTGTTGAGAGTGGCTGTAACATGACTAGGCTGTTGGCCGCGCCTGGAGCGAACCGGGGGTGGGGGGGAAGCCGAGGAACCCTTTGGGTTATGAGTCCAGATGGGTAAACACAGAGCGGATAGATGGGGTCAAATTGATGTTATGAGGGGAAGCGAGGTGCGAGTGTGCGGTACCTCCGAGAGTAGCACCTCAGCGAGAGGCGGGTGATGGAGGGAAGAGGGTAAACCGCGGGTTAACGCGTTACCCGCGTTAACTACACGGGTCCACTACTTGTGTCCTCGTTCCATGACTTCTCCAATTCGTGCTAACTTGAAGTCATGTCCTTAGATCTGACGCTTTGAGGCCACAAAGGTTTAGCCAGGATTGAACAAGGCAGCTACTACGCAAGCTGTTTACCATAACTTATCAACTTCCATCTTGGCCCCCGCACTCAGGACAATTCTTGACTACCATTCTACATGCTACAAATTGGAGGTGAAGTCAAAACCGTCAATAGCATACTCAAGTTACCCTGTTAGGTTGACAAGCACAAAACGTTGAAGAGGTCTTTATTATGAGCCCCTTCGATCCCAGAATTCATCTTCAGTATTAATCATACACCAACTTCATGAATTTACAGGATGCTCGTTGCATGAGATCATTTAAAAAGTTCCTTCTGATACAGGGTCTTTTGCTCGGCGTGAGCTTCTACCTATCCATCCCGTGCTCTTGTATGACTCAGGAAAGCAAAGATTGAGCCATGGAACCGCACTATCCATGCGGATCGCTCATAGGCTTGGTCTTCTGATAAACGTTTTATTCCTCCCACATCCACATCATGCACCCTGCTGTTGACTATATTTACCCACAGATAATGAAGGGCTCGAATGATCACATTGTTTCGATGATTTATCAAGTTTGAGAAGCCGCCACAAGCACGTTGAATGCGTTGCGATTGATTCTCCACATGCTCGGAGACACGATCTGGCTTCTTTCCTGCTCGCCTCTGCCAATCGCGACGTTGGATGCATTGAATGGGGTTTCTAGAGACTGCTGTATACTTCTGCGATCAACGTTCGCACATGGTGTTCTTTCGTTCTTGAAAGTAGTATAAAGTACGCGCTTACATGGTCATAATTTCTTCAGTGGCGGTAACCCTTTCCTCAACATGCACTTCTTGCGTCTTGCCTCCGTATCGTCCGTCGTCGTCTCTGCGCTTGCTGCGGCAGTGCCCGCTCCCGTTGAGATCGAAGCGCCCGCGCTTCCTTCTGGCACCGTCACCTGTGGGAGCAACAAGTACTCTCCCAGCGCAATTTCCGCTGCCGTTTCCAAAGGCTACAATTACGAGAAAGCTGGGACTCAGGTCGGAAGCAGTAAGTCAGACGACGTCGGAGTCACGTCCCGTCGTTGGAAACCGGGGCTGACGATCATTTGATAGATGCCTATCCACACAATTACTACAGTTATGAGGACGAGCATATTACTCTTTACTGCAGTGGATCGACTTGGTTTGAGGTATGTAGATATGCACCAAGGCTGAGACGCCAAATTCACCGTATTCTTTACGCAGTTTCCCATTTTATCGAGCGGCGCACTGTACACCGGCGGGTCACCCGGTGCTGACCGTGTGATCTTCAACACAAGTGGGGCATACTGCGCGTAAGTATCTGCATAATCGTCATACAAGTGAACATGCTCAACCAATTGCCCTGTCTTAGGACTGTTACTCACACTGGTGCATCTTCCAATAACGGCTTCACCTCTTGCAAGGGCAGCTAAACGGATTATTTATTGAAATATTTGTGGTGTGTATGTAACATGCTTGCCTGTAATATACTCGAGTGTTTCGCGAGAGAAAAATGCGTACGTCAATACACTTAGCGTTGATAAGGAGTTTCGTTAAATTGCCACGTGCTCCATTGAATCAAACAGATTTCATTGCAAACTTCGTACTGCGGGGCAGTTTGAAATGTTACCAATATGCATAGCGGGTCACAGCAATGTCGCAAATGGTCCGGCGTTGTGAGCCCAAGAGTACTGCCGAGCGTTCAAAACCACATGGATACTGAAAAGCTCTCCTCATCTGCACGCATAGCGTGCCACCAGCCTGGAGGGAAGAAGAGGACGTCCCCTGGAGCCAATGATGCCGCCATGGCTTGTTGAGGAACAGTGTTCCAGAAGCCTGGGTGGAGGGACTGGACGGGCGACAGGTCGAAGACGTCTACTTGCGAAGTATTCGACATGTGTCCTTGGACTTGCCCTGGTGTCGCGTCTTTGTCATCTGTATGAGGCGACATGTATGGATACATGTGAGTGCCAACCACTGGTGGTGCAAGCCAAACGGTTTTGTGACCAATAACCTGGGCTAATTCGGATATCAGAGAGCGTGCGCCAACAAGACGAAGATAAAAGCCGACTATAAAAGTTGAAGTACGGGTCTATGTGGGGTGGTGATATCGTGCCAGCAGGACCAAACCACGCGTTAACCACGAGCCCGTCGGCATTGCCGGGCGGTGGGTATCTGCCGTCCGAATCTTCGGGTCGCGCGTAGACATAGTCAGGTACGATGACGTCTTGCCGTAAGCGCGGAAATTGTGCGAGGAGGTCATGCTGAGCGAGGTAGAGCACCTTCGCTTTCTCGTCGAGCGCGTCGAGAAACGCGTCCCACAACGCCAGGCTCGGCGCCCAGTCTGGGGTGCGGTAGTCGGCGCCCGCCTCGACGGGGACCACGCGTCCGGGGCCAGCTATACGGCGAAGATACGGACGCGAGCGCCAGCGAGCACATGCGGGCCAGTCGTGGGCGAAATTGCGGAGGATGAAGGGTGCGTCTGAGTGCAGGCGTGTGAATGCACCCAGAGACGGGGCTGCGGAGAGCTCAGGCACAACCAGCGCCGCGCTCGGAAGATTTGTGGAAGGGGGCGGTTGGTACGTTCTTGGACTGCCGGGCGGAGAGGCCGGTGGGGAGTCGGAGCAGGCGCCGAGATAAGTCGTCTGCGTGCGTTCGATGAGGTCGAGCACCAGGTCCTGCCGGTCTGGCGCGCCGGCCAACACCAACACCAAGTCGAGCGCTCGCACGGCATCAAGCGCGTTTGATTGTCTGATTTCGTCCGGCACGTCGTCATGGCCGTGATCAGCGAGGTAAATAAGCGCACGAAGGATGCCGGCGTCGCTGTAGAGCGCGCGCCAGGCGGCGTTCTCGACGCCAGAGGTCTCCGCCATACGGCCGTACGCGCGGGCGAGGACGGTTTCGGCGTCATCGTCAACACGTCCGCCCTCCGTCGCGACGCGGGCGTCAGCGCGAATGTGTCTCAGTGTGATGATGACACGGCGGAGTGTGCGAATGTGATGTGTCTCGAAGTGGCCTGGAAGCGCGACCGGACGGGGATTCTTCTGTTAGAGTGGCGGCAGGCGTTTAGCCGTCTGAGTTTCTGATTTACGGACCGCTGCTGATGTAGTAGGCGTCGGTGCTGAGCATATCGTCGACCGCGTCGAGGGCCTCTTCGAACCACGCCGGTCGCTGTTGCCTCTGCCTTGTCGCGGACATGGCGCGTGAGAAGAAGAGGAAAGAAAGAAAGAAAAAAAAAAGGACGGTTTAATTCAGATTTCCGCCTGTCTCGGCCATCGGGTGCGGGGGAAATTTAGCAGCTTCTCGCTCACGTGGCAGGGTTCTTTGCGGTTCCTTGGGCCGTTGATTGGACAGCAAACATGTCACAGTGTGACAGGAACTCGTTTGGTGTCACTCGGATCTGATACTTAAGAGCCCCGGCCGTCGTTCGCCGGGCGGGACCTCCCTCGGATTTCCCAAGAAACAGCTGTGAAGGGGCCTTTGCCCTCTCTCCTTCCGGTATCTCGGCCCGTCGCTCCGAATGACTTCTCGGTTCGTTGGCGCCTAATTGCTGTGGCCTCAGTGTTCACTGACAGCCTCACCTGCAGATTAGACCGCCTCCTCCTCCTCCTGGACACTGGCTCATCCACTTCCGTTCGAACTACAGCCGCAAAGCAACTCGCCCAGCTCGCGGCCAAGTCCATCACCACAGATGTCCCGCAATCAGACGACGTCAAGCAGCTTAGGCTAGCTTCGACCGTCGCGGACGCCGCAGCGTGGGCTGAGCTGATGGCCGTCGTAGCCAGAGCAAGTCGCTTTTTTTTTCGCTGCACACTCAAAGGTGCTTTCTTAGAGCTCGCACTAATTTTAACCTGTCCAGATTTTGCCCTTCCTCCATTCAAAATCACACGACACGCGAACGGCTGCTTCAAACGCGTTGTCGCAAATTGCTACTCTGGTGCCTCTCTGGCGGCCGACAGCAGGAGAAGAGGGTGACATGAAGGTCGACCCGTCGGCGCCCGCGCTCGAGGCACCCGAATTCCCACGTTTTTCTGTCGAAGAGCTCCTCACCAAAGGGACCCTCCTACTTGCGTCGTCCGGCGCCGAGTACGTCGTGCCCACAGGCTTGCTTGGCTCACCACAAGCGGTGGCGCGCGCCCGCAAGGCGGCGATGGCCCGTCTCGGCCTCGACTTTCTCGACAACGTCGGCGTGACGGACGACACGATGGATTGGGACCGCGAACTCGCCGGCGACGACGCGACGGCGACGGAGCCCGCCATGTCCACAGTGTCGTCTCTCGCGGCACCTGAGCCACAGACGCCCGGCTCGGGCGGGCCGACTCTCGTCAAGTCCGACTCGACCTCTTCCAACCCGCCGCAATCGAAACCCTCCACGCCCGTCCCCGCCATGTCGGCTCCACCTGTTCCGCAACCACAGCAGGCGGAAGCGCCAGAACCAGACCTGAGCAATCTCTCCGCCCGAGAACGTAACAGGCTGAAGCGCAAGCGCAAGCCGGGCAACTCGGCCTTCGTTTCTGCCCCACCATCTCAAGGCGCTGGCGCCAAGTACAACCCCACGACTGGCACGAGCCAAGGCAAAGTACGGCTCGTCGATACTGACGATTCGCCTCCACCCCCGACGCCTCGTGAAGGTAGCCCTTCTGGAGCAGCCAACGCAGCCGGCAACGACACCGGAGCTGCAAACGGCGCAAATGGCGCGGAGAAGGTGATCATCGACCCAACCAAGGGCGGCGCCGTTTCCCCGAAATCTCAACAGCAATCTCGAGCACTCGAGGCAGAGCCCGGTCTCTGGCCTTGGGATGGCCTCATCCGCCTGCTCGAGGTCGACCTGTTCAGCCCCGCGTGGGAGACGCGTCATGGCGCCGCGATGGCCCTGCGGGAGCTGCTCAAGGCGCAGGGCGCGTGTGGTGGCATGCGCGACGGCGTGCCTGCGGAGGAGAACAGCATCCTACACGAGCGCTGGTGCAACGAGCTCGCGACCAAGCTGCTGTGCATCTTCGTCCTGGACCGGTTTGGCGACTTTGTGAGCGACCAGGTGATCGCCCCCGTCCGCGAGACGGCGAGCCAGACGCTGGCCGCGCTGCTCCTGCACATGCCCGCGAGGAGCGCCGCCCACGTCCACGCGCTGCTGCTGCAGATGGTGCGTCAAGACTTCCCGCTGCCGGCGCGGGTGAAAACGGCGGCCCCGCCGCCTCCGCCTGCTCGCCGGGGCGTGCGCCCGGCCAGCCAGAGCCACACGCTCGTGGTGCACCCAGAGCAGAAAGAAGAACCGGCGCATGTGTGGGAAGTTCGCCACGCAGGTTTACTCGGAATCAAGTACGAGGTCGCCGTCCGTCCGGACTTGGTGGGCGGCGTCAAGTTGCAAGAAAGCGATACTGGCTTCGTGAAACTCGAGGAGGGCATTCAGCCTGATGTCGCCCGCGCAAGCCTTAGGGACGTTGTAGATGCTGCTATTCTCGGGTATGTCAAATCCTGAAACACCGAATGCACGTGTTTATCGATCCTCCTTGTTTGTTCTAGTTTGGGCGACCACGATGACGACGTACGGTCAGTCGCGGCGTCCTGCTTGCTGCCAGTGGCAGAACACGTCGTCAGACAGCTGCCGGACGTACTCAGCCGTGTGCTTGGCGTTCTCTGGAGTTGTCTTGCAGAAATGAAAGACGATCTCAGCTCAAGTGTAGGCGCTGTGATGGATCTTCTTGGTGAGGACCCAGCAACGATCTTTTGACAAAATGGCGACTAAAGTATCTTCGACAGGCAAGCTTGTCTCTTATGACGAAGTGATTGCAATTCTCGCAGATGATAAGCAGTCGTGAGCTTAGAGTCCTCCTCGTTGGTTTAATTGTTCACCCCTTCGTTGCAGACTACCCATTACATCACTTGCTCCAACTCTTTATCCATTTTTCCGTCACACAATATCAAACGTCCGACTCGCTGTCGTCAAGACTCTTCATGCATTTATGGTAGTGGAAAGCCTCTCAAGGGACTGGGTGGCTGCACCTTTTCTTTGCCTGCTCCTTCAAAACCTCGTTGTTGAGGAACGTGTAGACGTGCGGGAAGAGACTCTGGTTACTTGGGACTCTGCCCTCGATGTTCTTGCTAGCGCTGGGTTACTTGTCGGCACACTCAACCAGCAGCTTGTTCTTGGCTGGTATGAGCTGACGATGACGCCTATGGGTACACCACTTAACGTGACCACATTCTACATGCCAGTACCTGCAACCGACGGAGTTGAACGCCATAATGTCGATCGTAATATGATTGCCCAAGATCTAGCATTGGTTACATCCGAGTCAGTCTTCAACACCCGTATCGCCGCCGCCACTGCTCTTGCGCGGCTGATTGTTGCATGGCCGCTCCAGGATAATTCTTGGGACGAGCTGTTCCGACCTATCCTCATGCATTACGTAGACTCGACCAGCATGCTCCAGAAGTTCCTCTGCGCGATCGTCATCGAAGAATGGGCACGTGCTTACCGACGGGTGGACCCTCAGGCGCAACTCTTCCAAACGTCGCCACTCGCTGCCGAGCTCAGCGGAAAGCTGCTCGTCTTCCTCCAGTCACCACCACCGGCCGCGTATCACGAGATGGTGCTCGCATTGTCGCGCCTCCACGTCGAGTGTTCGAGCATGATCCAGGCGTTCACCAACGACTGCCGGGTGCCCGCATCATCTGCACCCGTCCTTGGCACGGCCATCGATCCCACCGGCGCGGACCCAACTGCGTTTACCATTGAGACGGCACGGACGTGCGCGGGATCGGGATACGAGGCTCTCGTGAAGGAGGTCCCCAAGGGTCGTCGTAAAGACTTGACAGCTGTAGCGGAACGTCGAGCCAAGATCTCTGCCGCTGTGGAGCGGTATGCGGGCACGAAAGTCGAATACGATGTCCGCGTCTCGGCAGCGTTTGCAGCAGCGTTTATTGCGCTCAGGAGTGCTCCTGATAAGGTCAGCCCAATCGTCAAGGGTATCATGAACGGAATCAAGGTACGCCACCAGTTTTTTTCTGGCACCTGCAGACGCTCAAACATCGTAGGACGAGGAAAATGTACACTTGCAGACTCGCTCAGCAGTAGCCGTCGCCGCGTTTGTGGATTTCTGTGCGCAGCACAAACTTGTGCAGCCGCCAGAGAAGATTGTTCGAAACCTTTGCACTTTCCTCTGTCAAGACATCGACCACACACCAACTTTCGCATTCGCTCGCAAGCAGACCACTGGCATCCTGTCGTTCCAGGCACCGACTAAAGCAGGCGCCGCCAACGGCAAGGGTGGATCCAACACTCCGGCTGATCCTTCGGCAGTGGACCAGGGCAAAGCGCGGCTCGCCCGACGTGGTGCAAGTCTTGCATTTGACCAGCTTTCGGTCCAATTTGGCGCAGAGCTGTTTGACGTTATACCAGGAATGTGGAAATCCATGGTGGGCGGCTTGTTGAGCGCATGCCCGTCAGGTACGGTTGCATTATCCGATCTCTTACCTCTTACTAAAGCAAGCGCCTTTTGCCAGATGAACCCTCCGAGGCAGATGCTCTTATGAATAAACAGCATGGACAGGACGTCATTGATTCGCTTAGCGTCCTCGAGGCGATCGTACCTGCTCTTCATGAAGACTTATGGCCGAGGCTCATCAGCCTTTTCCCGAAGATGCTCGTCGCACTCAAGAGCCGTTACGCAGTTATTCGCCAAAGTGCCGCTCGCTGCTTTGCAACTGTATGCAGTGCCCTCACTGTGGACGGCATGCGTTATGTGATTGAGAACGTAATTCCTCTGCTTGGTGACGCGCTTTCCTTGTCGAATCGCCAAGGAGCGGTAGAGCTGGTCTATCGTAAGTACAAAGCACTCACACCTAACAGTTTTACTCATACCGTTTATCAGACATCATAGAGAAACTTGATATAAAGGCTCTTCCTTATGTGATATTTATGGTCGTGCCTGTTTTAGGCCGGATGAGTGACCCTGACGATGATGTGCGCTCAACCGCGACAAACACGTTTGCTTCGTTGGTGAAGATGGTGCCACTTGAGGTATATGTGCTCAACTACAGCTCGTTCCACCCGACTAACCATGCCCCGTTTCAGGCCGGTTTACCTGACCCGCCTGGTTTCTCTAAGGACCTCCTGGAACGCCGTGAAACAGAGCGTCAGTTCTTGACACAGCTACTTGATGGCAAAAAGGTAGAGCAATACGTGCTCCCAGTTGCTATCAGAGCGGAGCTTCGTCCGTATCAGCAGGAGGGTGTCAACTGGCTAGCCTTCCTCGCCAAATACCAGCTACACGGTATTTTATGTGATGGTAGGTGCTTCCTATTTGCGTTATGCGTCGATGTTGATCAGGTTTTAGATATGGGGCTCGGCAAAACTCTCCAATCAATTTGTATTTTGGCTAGCAAACATTTCGAACGCCGGAAGAGGTATCAGGAAACCAAGTCCCCCGATGCTGTCCACCTTCCGTCGTTGATTGTATGCCCACCTACGCTTACCGGCCATTGGTACTACGAGATCCTCAAGTACGCAGAAAACCTCAAGCCGATACTATACACAGGCACTGCTCGGGATCGTAGCAAGCTTGTGCCAAAACTTAAGAGCTATGATGTGGTAATCACTTCATACGAGGTCGTCCGGAACGACATCACCCAGCTCGAAAAGCTTTCTTGGAATTACTGCATCCTTGACGAGGGACATGTCATTAAAAACGCCAAAACAAAGCTCACCAAGGCTGTCAAGTGTATTCGAGCCGATCACCGCCTCATCCTCTCTGGTACACCTATTCAGAACAATGTTCTGGAACTCTGGAGTCTCTTCGACTTCTTGATGCCTGGATTCTTGGGAACGGAATCGTCCTTCAATGAACGTTTCAGTAAACCTATTCTCTCGAACCGGGAGGGTAAGTCGAAAAACGGTGAAGCAGGTAAGTTATTCTTGAAACCTTTTACTCCATGTTACTCACGACGGTATTAAAGCCGCTCTCGCTCTTGAGGCGCTTCATAAACAGGTCTTGCCCTTCCTTCTCCGTCGCCTCAAGGAAGACGTGTTGAATGACCTTCCGCCTAAAATCATCCAAGACTACTATTGCGACCTATCCGACGTACAGAAACATCTGTACGACGATTTCTCCAAGTCTCAAGCGGCACAGTCTGTTCAGAACGTCGTTCAGTCGACAAGCTCAGGAGAGTCAAAGGGGCAACAGCATGTCTTCCAGTCGCTTCAGTACTTGCGGAAGTTGTGCAACCACCCAGCACTGGTCCTTAAAGACGATACCGAGGCAATTTCTGGTGCACTTACCAAAGTCGGAGCAGGCAAGACAACCCTCAATGACATTCAACATGCGCCGAAGCTGCTGGCGCTCAGGTGAGTAGAGACCAAAGTCTTTATTGAAGATGGCTTATTTCTTTCTTAGGCAACTTCTCAATGACTGTGGTATCGGCGGTAGTGCCACTGGAGGCGCCGACTCGGCCAAGGGGGATAGCAGCGATGCGCTCAATACACCTACAGGCGCCTTCTCTCAACACCGCGCACTGATTTTCTGCCAGATGAAACAAATGTTGAACATCATTGAGCAAGACTTGTTCCGCCAGCACATGCCATCAGTTACATATATGCGACTTGACGGCGACACTGACTCAAGCAAACGCCACGCGGTCGTGCAGACTTTCAATGCTGACCCCAGCATCGACTGCCTCTTGTTGACTACACACGTCGGCGGACTGGGGCTAACGCTCACTGGCGCGGATACGGTTATCTTCGTGGAACACGACTGGAACCCGATGAAGGATCTCCAAGCCATGGACCGTGCTCATCGTATCGGCCAGAAGAAGGTGGTGAACGTGTATCGATTGATTACACGCGGGACCCTGGAGGAGAAAATCATGGGGTACGTACTTTTACCTCTTCAGCACCTTCCATACTCATCAGTCTCCCTAATGACAGTTTGCAACGCTTCAAACTTAACATCGCCAACTCTGTGGTTACACAACAAAATGCTGGCCTTGCATCTATGGATACTGATCTTGTGCTTGACCTATTCAAGCGTACGACTGAAGAGGAGGACGCCGCAGCTGCAGCGAAGAAAAAGGCGAAAGAGGCCAACCAGCCTGTCAACCAGAAGAACGTGCTGCAAGGCCTCGAGGATCTCCCTCCCGAGGAAGAATACGAGGGCTTGGACCTTTCAAGTTTCATGAGTTCTATCAAACGTTAGGTTTCATCAAAATTGTTGTTTTGGGATTTGGTCTCCTGCATTAGCTAGATGGAAACATATATATGTATACTTTGCAATTGTACTGCTATCAACCAATATTTCGTAATACAGTCGTCAGTTATCTTGACCATAGAGTGATAGTTTTGTTGAGCCTTGATAACAATTGTGTCTAGATATGTGCTCCCTATACTTGCAAAATATGACTGTCGTCATGTGTATTATGAGGCAGTGCGCAGAATACGTGAACTTTCAATACAGTTTTTTCGGACAATGCATCCACAGACCTATCCCTATCACATGCCATCATATAGCTCCAGCAGTCTCTAAACCGATATCTTTGACCAAAAACAAGCGAGAGAGGTGGTTGTACACAAATGTTCTAATAATAAAGTGGATAGTTAATGCACTGTAGGAACTGAGGCGCTCAAGTTGGTGAAAAGCAGAATACGACGTAGAATAGCGTTTAGTCAAGGTGTGCCCAATGCCCAGGAACTCTGGCTTGACATTTATCACAGTCAGCGCGGAAACCCATCGTGAAGCGTGGGCGATGTTTTGAAAGGGTGGGGTTGTTGTTAGGCGGATAGTTGCCGGAGCTGGAAAGGTACGTCTGGACCGCTGGTATATGAGAAAAGCTCTGAAGGTCACAAGGTTCAGAATTGAGGTCCGTGAATGGTATCAGTTGCTCTGGAGGTGGTGTAGGATAGTGCAGGTGTTGCGGTATCCGGATACCAGAGTATGTCTGTAGTGGCGGCTCCGCTGTACTGAGGGGGTATTGATGAGTAAATGATAGTTCTGTAAAAGGGCTCCCTGCAGTAGACATGTCCCCCTAGCAAGCACGAAATATTAGTCTAAACTTCCGACTAAGAGCTTCAAGTATATCTCACCATGGTTGAGCTGCCGAGAGAATATACGTGTTGCGCCTGAGGAGCAGGAAGTAGCTCTTGATGGCCGCCATGTTCAGGGCTGTCTAGCTTTAAGCAATGTGTCTGTGACACAAGCTCATGATGTGGCTGATAATCCAAGCTCATGGAAGGCACATCCGCAGGGGCGACAATTGGAGACGGGTATCGTGTCTCGACAGCGAAATGGGTCCGTTTCTGTTCTTTCATGTTTAGCTTGTACGTCGGGGCTATTTCTGTATAAGCTACGCACTAATGGCGGGTCTAATGAAAACGGAGAGTCTGGAGAACGAGGGCGCTTGTGTGATCCACTTCGGAAAGCTTGGAACGATGGCAGCTGCATATCGAGTTCCATGCTTTGTCCAGACATAGTGTCAGCGACCAAGACCAAGATATGGGCTGACAAAAGGGAGAGGGAAGGGGATTTACGGCTGCCGAAGTGGGGATGAAAGGGAGAGGGAAAGAGCGAATTGTGGGGGCGCGTTGAGCCGACGGCTTCTTTGAATGGTCATGCATATATAGGGGGGTCGCGTCTAGATGTCTAGCAGCTAGGCTCGGCCAAGGAAAACACCGACTTCGGAAACTCCATAGATAGAAACCATTCAAAGCTTAGTGATAGATAACATCCTAAAATTCACTAATACAGCAAGAAACAAAGAGTCCAACTCTGAGGATCTTTATAGCATCCTATCCAACTCTCCCGCAGCAAATAGCCCTTCGTTATAATAGCGTGCCCTCACAGTCCGGCCACCAAAGAACCGTCCGTCCAACTCACGCACAGTTTTCCACGCGCCGACAGGTCCTGCAAACTGTACGAAGATCCTTACAGCATCCTCAATATCCGGGGGTGGTGGATAGACGAGGTGGACAACTACACGCTCCACCGTGCCGTTCTTCGAACATTCGTCTCCTGTAAAGTTATTTTTTAGATTAATATACAAGACAAAGCAAGGAGCAGGTAACCGACATACCTATTTCTCCTCGAAGGTCATCGTCATCTGCGTCCTCTGGGCCGACCATGTTCGTTAGCACCACCACCCGACTTGGGTCCCCAAACCTCTCTTTATCCTCCCTGGTTTTCGCGTCTTCATTGTCATTAATAATTCTCCCCATACGCGAGCCAACACCAAGTCCACCGCGACCAGGTTTACTTCCCTGGCCATGACCAGAAGTAACTGCCGGATCGAAACCACCAAAGCCTTGTGTAGCAGTTCCCTTTTTGCTAGCCTTGGCTTGTTCGACAGACAGGGCGTTGACAATGCCGCTGCCGTCTGAGCCAAGGCCTTGTCCATCTTTATGTCCCCACTTGGCCATCATGCGGGCGGCAAAACTGGATGGATCAGGGCTATCAAGAAAGGTGAGTTGTGTCACATTGCACTAATATGAAGGACACTCGCACCGTTTGAATTCATCTGGTACCTCCTCTTCATTAGGCTGAGACGGCGCAGCAGGTATTCCAACCGATGGCCCTTCCGATGGCGCTACTGCGTCTCCCTTTGCTGCGAGAGCAGAGAGACGTGCGGCAATAGCAGCTGCAGCATCCCTCTTGGCTTTAATTTGTGCATCCAGTGCACCAGGGGGTGGCGGCGGCGGCACTGTTGGTGGTGCAAATGGGTTAAATGCCAATGCTGGCGGTGAAGGAGGTGAAACTTGAGCGGTCGGTTCGCTCGGGCGGACAGGAACAACACTTTCGTAGCTTTCCTTATTTTCAACTCGAGGCGGTGGCGTAAATCCGGGAGGAGATGGCGACGCTTCTTCTTCCACGTTGCGACTCATCGGTGTGTTTTCTGCGTGATAAAAATTAGGTGCGCGTGCCGGCTCTTCCTCCACTGGAGGAGCAGCAGGTCGGAACCCTTGCGACATAGCGAGACGACGCTGGTAAGCCTCTTCTCCCGTCATGGCTGACATTGCCAGGCGACGCTGGTAAGCTTCTTCTCCCGACATGCTCGTGGGAACAGGAGCTACCGAAGGTGGTGGAGGTGCTGCACCCAGGCCGCGTGGTCGCTCGTCGTCGTCATTTCGTCGCCAGTGGTCGTAGTCCTCGCTATAGCGGCCTGAAATGGATGGGTTAAAATCGATGCGAAGATGAGACGACGGCATTACTTGTCTTGCGCGGACGCTCGTCTTCGCTGTCTGTATATTCACTATCAGAGTAGTCACTTCCACGTTGCCGCTTGCGTTCTTCCATACGCCGCTCTTCGGCAAGTCGTTCGCGTCGTTCAATTTTCTCCTTTTGTTTCCAAACCTTGAACTCATTATAGTCATTTGGACGGCTAGGGTCGTAGGGTTCCGCCGGATCCCATGCAACAAAGACCGGCTGGTACTTATTCTGAAAATATATACAGAATGTAGTAAGTTCGACAAATAAAGGTAACAGCAAGGCGTACCTTCTTGCCCTTCCGCTTACCAGGCTTCTCAGCACGTCCTTGTTTCGAGCTTTTGAACCCATTTACGTCCTCGTCGAGAACCATTGATGGTGGTTTGACTTTTTTGCCCCATCCCTGCGATTGGCGTTCTTGCTTTTCGGTCTCTGCTTCGGCAGGCTTGGGAGGCTCAATCAGCTGCGGTGGCGCGAACACCACTGCCGTCTCCGACACCTGGACTCCTTGGGCGCTCGTCGCGGAGAGGCCAGTGGTAGTGGTAATCGCCGCACCGACAGGCAGTCTTGGCGGCCCCGGAGGTCCTGCAGTAGGCTTAGGCTTCGTTAGCCTGCGCACTGGCGCAAACGCAAGCGCAGCGGACCACCCTTTTGGTTGGCGTTGGAAGGGCGGGACGGGCAATAACAAGATAGGGTTATTTTAGCAATGAAAGGTCGGGAGAACGCGTATGGTGCGTGCAGCAGAAAATTCGGTACCGGCTGAGGCTTTCGATGAACTCGCAGCTGGAGCTGCAGACTCTGTGGGGACCGTGTCTGGCTCCTGTACGGCAGATGTAGGTGCAGGTGTGGTCTCGGATTGCTGCGCTTGAGGCGCCGGTGTTGCGTCTTTTATATTCGGTGTTGAAGAGATAGCGGCACCACTAGAGAGTTTAATGCCTCCGTACAATCCTCCGGCGCGTTGAGCCATGTCAAAGCTAAGCAAAAGGAAGAAAGGTTGTTAATGAGCTGAGTGGAGGAGGAAGAGACAGAGGTTTGTATAATGTTCGCACTCTCTAATCCATCCAGTCACACAGGTCACGCTCTATCACGCTTTTCCTATTTCTTCGAGAGTTGGATGTTCCTTTCAGATTTTCTCTCTTTGCCAGTAATTATTTGACATTCATATTTAATTACGATTATACTTATAAAAACGATAAGTATGTACAGGTACGATAGGACAAGCAGAAAGGCTTCCCCTATTATTTTCCCTTTGTGTAACCCAACCCAGGGCTACCGTCTTTGACCACTCACTTGGACATCGTTTTTCCTGCTTACATTTTTCGATAAATTTATTTGCTCTTTTTACTAACCAGATGGTGTTATGC
>JAZHGK010005554.1:0-13300 GCA_037855215.1 Waitea zeae
GGAAAGCAGGAGCTGCTTGACGAGGCTGTTGAGCTATATCGACAAGCGCTTGAGCTTTGTCCACCAGGGCATCCCTACCGAGACAGGTTTCTGAACAATCTTGCCAGCTCAATTCGTTTGCAATATAAACGGGCTAAGAGCGTAGCTTTGGTCGAGGAAGCGGTTCAGCTAGCACGAGAAGCGATGTCTTTATGCCCCCCTACACATATAAACTATGTCAACCGTCTTCGGAGCCTTGGCAATAGCCTCGAGCTGTACAGCACAGCGTCGGGGGATGAAGCTTCTGCTCAAGAGGCGGAGCGGTTATTTGAGCAAGCTAATGCGCTCGAGAACACGATTTGGTGAGTAGCGGATCCTTCTTGTCTTTTACGCCTTCTGACTCCAATGCCTACTTATGTAGATGTCCGGCCTGCTCTTGAGGACCCCGGCGTATGAGTTCACACCAGTGTCACCCTCACGAACGCTAGGCTGTATGAAAAGTCGTAAACGCCGTTTGTAATTATGTATTTGACAGTAGATTAGCTAGTGACAAATAAGAGTGGGGATGAACTAAGAGCCACCAAAATAATAGACTACATCCAGGAAAGTACAAAATTATTGCTAGGGATGCCGATCATGACTCGTCTGCCTTGAACGCGGCCCATGCCTCCTCCGTCGCCACTGCTATGCGCTCCTTCACGCTGGAGAAGCTGTCCAACGCTGGCCTCACGTCCAGCGAGAACACGGGCGACCCGTCCGGCTCGGGCGGTGCGCCGTAGTAGTCGATGACGTAGCGGACCTCTTCGCCCGTCTCTGGCCGGCGGACGACCCAGTCGTGTCGGTCGAAGGGGGGCTCGGTGTTGAAGCGGGAGGGGAGGAGCCAGCCTGCGAAGAGCCAGAAGCGGGCTTTCGGAGACATCTCGCCGGGTCGGCCCTTGAAGCGTGCGAGTTGGAGGTTGCGGATGTCACTGTGAGGAGGAGAGACCGGTAAGTACTGAGTCGTGTACTATGTTTTTTTTTTTTTTTTTTTTTTCGTATTTGTGGGAGACATACACATTCTGGCGCTTCTCCCATTTCAAGACTTCCAACCACGCTTGGTCGTTCAAAAAGTTGTGGATCTGTACCATGGTCTCGATGTGCTCCTCGGGGGTCTCCCAGCCCTTCCTGACGAGGGCGTTGTAGAATTGCTGGGGGGAAGGGTATTCCCAGTTAGATTCGCCGTCCCTCTTGATCTCAGACACGACTCGCTCGGTAGGGAGAGCGATCGCCTGATTCGGCGCCGGCTGCTGCGACAGATCAGGCATGTTGTTGAGCGGGTTGAGCGAGCTCGCTGAGAGAGAGGAGCTGCCGTGGTCTACGGGGCACTGCGCCTTCGTCGGAGCGGCGGGAGGTGGTGGTGGACTGTCAGATTGGTGCATCGGGCAGCCGGGAGGGATGGCCGAGGTCGATGCATTGGCATGGGGTGGTACTTGGGGTGTAGAGGCAGTTTGACCCATTTTTTTTTTTACCTTTTTTTGTTCGTCAAGTGATGTGAGAGAGATGCGAGGTGGGCGGCGAGGAGGATGGGAGGAAGAAAGCGGAAGGGATGCGGTGGTCAGTCAGCACATGCGCCGAGGACTCGTGCGTCAACGCGTTTCGTGGGCCGGAATCGCGCGGGGGGCCAATCAAATTTCCTCCGACGCCTCGGAAGCAATTTGTCCACCAGGGCCTCGGCTTTTTTGGCATTATGTAATGGAACTGTCGAACCACTCAATCCTTCGAGTTTGCAAAATGCGCTTTCCTTCTCCCTGACAAGTTTTATCCTCTACTCGTTATGTAGCAGAGGTCGACACAATCAGACAACGCCCTCGCCTTTTACTAGGGCGTTCCGTGTGTCGACCTCAACTAAATGCTGCCTATTGAGAATTTGTTCCCTTTCAACCTTGGGTTGTCCTTGCTTTTTCTTGCTTCATATGGTTTATCCTCTTTTGCTCGCGAAACAAAATGGGATTCTTTGTATGCCGCATACCTTCGTGGGGGTACGTAAGCGGCATACACTGGTTCGCGACATTCTGTTCCGACAACCTTCATCACGGTTACTACAAGCCAATATGTACATAGCTCGCCCAACGACTTGGAGGCAGCCCCTTCTCCCGCAACTTCCGTACCGCTTCATCCAATGCGTAAGGGATGCTCTGGTGATCCAAAACCTCTTTGTCTTCTGAGAAAATCGCACTATATAGCTCACTTGCAATGGCCGGGCCATCTACATCATGCATTGACCTAATTTGGTTCAGTCATGCGTGTCTGCCTCGAGTGCGAATAGACTCACCACAACGTCCCCACCACGCTCCTGAACCCGACAAACAACATCGCGGCAGCAAGATGAATCGCCTGGTCTGGCTGTGCTGCGTCGCCCTTGGCCGTTTCGCACGCAGAGAGTACTGCGAGGAATGCCTTGGGCAGGCGCAGAGCGAGCAAGTCCGACACACGGAGCAAAGAGTCGCGAAGGACGAAGCCCGAGGCGACCGCGTCGGTGTGGTTTTGCTGTCCGTGGCAGGCGAGGTGCAGTACGGACGCCTCGTGGACGCGGTCGAGCACCGTCCGCACCGACGGCTCGTCTGGCGCATGCTCAGCTCCGAGAGAAATGAGAGCCTCTGCTGGGACGAGCTTCTCCACTACGCGTAACTCGTCGATCGTGTTCGGTAGCTCCTTCCACTGTCCAGGGGGAGCAGGCACGGCCGCGACGAGCAGCTTTGCGTCTGCGATGTGGACGGGCATCAAATCCCTACGCGCGTTGAATAGAGCAGTGATGGTTGGAGTATATGATATCAGGGCATATGTGGAGCAGCCAATGTCGGGGGTAGTAGTGTTATAGACGCCTGCGGCATGCAGAGGCAAAGTGACGAACGCCCCCGTTGGTACGAGCCAAACGCGAGGACGAGCGCGTCCACTAGCCGGCTAGAGCTGTAAGCCTTTCTGTTACCGGAAAGAAGAAGTGTTACTTACTTTAAGACCCAAGGCGCTTATCACAGGCTCCATCACTCCTGTCCACAGCATTTCCAAAACGGATGCGGCAGTCACGGTTGATGCAGCACGAATCTCACGAACGTGTCGTGTAATGGCAAGACGGACGGTCCCTCCTGCTTCTTGCTTGTCTTCTTCAGCAGACCTCCCACGAATCGTCGCGTCTCGAAGGGAGTTCCCTAGATTTGAGAGCTGGTCAATCGAAATGTTCGAGAGCGGAACGTGTCGTGGACGATCGGTTGCAGAAACGATGATGGCAGAACAATTGTTCTGCTCTGCCAAAAGGACGACAACAGGCCCTTCGTTCGCGGCTTGCTTGAGAGTGTCGAATGGCTCGCTGAGAAGAAACCTCTCCATTCCTGGTAGCGCCCTCACGTCCTGCAACAATGCCTCAAACTCCTCTCCAAGTTGTCGTATCCGCTTCACCTCGTCTTCAAGGCTAGCTTTGTTTTTATTCGCTTTCTGTATAGCGTTGGTCCCTTCTTCGAGCTTGTGCGCCGCCATTGCGAGTCTTCCCGCGAGTGCCTCCGGAAGCGTGTCAAATCTGGCGCGCAATCGAAGTCCTTGCGACCAAAACATTCCCCGACCTTCTTCGAGTACCTCCACCGCCACCTCGGTCTCCCCGAGGGCGAGCGCGTGCGTGGCAGCTCGCAGCGCGACGCTCTCGGCTTTAGAAAGGGCTTGCAAGCGCGAACTCGTATCGAGGCCAAAGTACGCTGCTTGAGGGGCGGTGGACATCACTGCTCGATATAGCTGTAGGATGCTGCGTCGTTCGTCTTCCGTAAACGGCTTGGTCTTCGAAGTGCCCTCCAGGGCCTCGATGATGTCCACTGCCTCAACCAGCCGCAGACGTGTGACTCCTCCGTTGTCACTTACCCCTTCGGCGCAGAGTTTGATAGCCTTCTCCCTGTCGTATTTCGGCGAGTGTGGAATGAGAAGTAGCCTCGATAGTCCGAATATGGCTCGTGAACGGTGGGGATATTTGGAAGGTAGCGCTGCGAGGGCTTCTGCTTGCATCGCAAATGCTTCGTCGTAATCTTCACGAGCGCCGTACGCCTCGTATCGTGCGCGCAAGGCATCAACGAGTCCGTATATGCCTTCAAAGCGTTGCGTGTGGCCTTCTGTGCGAACATCGAGGAGGATTCTGAAATGGCCGATAGCTTCGTCGAGGTCCTCTCTCATGTGAGTTACGCGATTAAAGCGCATAAGCAATGCTTTTGCAAGCACCGTGCGATGTTGGCCGCCACCAGTGTATCCTTCAGCTGCGCTTCTTAGAAGGCCAATGGCGTTGTCAAGTTCCTCGCGCTTGTTTGTTCGTTCGAATTGCAGCATCAGAATTGTGGCAAGGTTCATCGCAGCGTGACGCCAGTGGTCCCTGACTTTAGCGTCGACTTCCTTGTGAGGTACCTGGCGAGTCAGCTCCTGTGCCTCGTCCAAGTCTCCCAATGCGCCTGAGAACCTATACCTACATGTGAGCGCCTCCCCGAGATCAAGCAGCGTAGCGTTTCGTATGTGAAGGTTCGTCGGCATTTGCAACGCCTCGCGCAGCGTGCTGATCGCTGCGTCAATGTCCTCCCTGTGGCCCAAAATCTCGAAGCGGACGACGAGGATGCTCCCGAGGTTGCCCAATCGTAGCCCGCGGGCGTCATCTCTTTCGGAAGTCAAGGCGAGCGCGTCATATGCATAGCGCACGGCATCCTCGAGGTCTTCGAGCTTTCCTCGGCGTTTCGAGCGCAAGTTGGCGACGAAAGCCTGAATCGTGACAACACTAAGGTGATAGGGTACGAAGGCGTTACCGGTCGATAGATCCAGCAGTAATTTAACACGAAATGTACATACCTTCCTCGATCTCGATGTGTGAGGTACAAAGAGTCCAGTGATTGTTGGCAATAGTCCATCGACTTTTGTGCGTCTTCGTCTGAGGAATTGAGTTCTCCGTAGTGCGAAGCGTGGGTGTAGGCCAGCTTGGTCATAGTGTCCGCTCTTTGTGGATGCGACGGAGGGCGTAGTGCCAAGGACTGCTGAAACAAGCCTAACGACTCTTCTATCTCAGCCGCCTTTCCTTGCATCCTCTTGAGCACGAACAACGTCACTGCAAGATAGTCCAAGATAGACGGTCGCATGGGGTCACCCGCCGGGCATTTTTCTAGCGCTAGTCGAAAATATGTTACAGATTGTTCCATTTCTGTCGCGCTAGTCCTGCAGAAGCCGTAGAGGTTGTGAATCCGCCCCAGAAGATAAAGCACAATATGGTGGTTAGAGTAGCCTTGTTCACACAGCCGCAAGATAGAGGTGCAATAGCTCAAGGCCTCGTCGATATCTGTTAACTCCTTGGCTTTCGTTCCCTGATGACGCTCAATGAGCGCAGTCGCCAGGGAGAGATGGACAGGGTGATACAACGGGCTGTCGGCGGGAGTGAGCTTTACGGCGTCGCGAGTAGTGTCGATCCACAAGGCTACGTCGTCGTTCGATCCCATGTGAAGAAAGCGATCGCGGAGCGCATGTGCGAGCTCAAGAAGATATACAGGACTGCCCATTTCACCCTCCCGACCACCGCTCACATCGTTCCCTGTAAGTTGGACGAGCTCCCGTAGAGCCGCGACTCTCTCGTCCAAGTACTCTGTCTGCCATGTTTCGTGGTATCGTCCGTCGAGCGTATGTGCGAGGTCGAGCAAGAGAGTGGGAGTTAAGGCGCCGGCCTGTCGAGCCTGCAGAACCTTCGTCCGGGCGCTTGTGACAATGAGCCCGTCACCTTCCTGCACTGGTGAGACAGGGGCACGTTCTTCACAAGGATAAGTCCTGGGCTCGGAATCGCCGTCACAAAGAGAAAGGCGTATTTTTACTGCTTACCGGCGAGTTTAGCTTGATGAGGTAACGGGCTCGTGGACATGGTGGACGCGGTTGGTAAGGGTAAGAAGGGCCGCAAAGGCTAGGCGCGTCCCCTTCGACGACTCTGCTAAATTAGTAAGGAAACACACACGCAAGGCACCACCCTTCCAGAACACTCGTAAACTCTGTCGGTCGCCTCTCGTGTGAATCAGAATCCGCATCCCCCAGGCTTACACACTGTCCCGGCTTATCGTGGTCACACAGACTTTCCAGTAGCACAGCGCAAGATACGCAAGACGTAAGTTCCAGATGAAGGCGCATCCAAGGTTTGTTCGATCGCTGTCAGGCTGAAATTAGAACTTGCTGTCATGGCTCTGGGTTAGGGGCCATGGGAGAGATGCAGTCAAACAGAGATTAGTAACGCAGAGTAAAGTCATAAAACTAAAAAATCAAATCCAGAGTTTTGAGCGTATTACGAGCCTAGGAGCATAGGCGGTCTGAATCCATGGTCATGAAGGCTGGAGAGGTTTCTCTCAGACGTTGACCTCTTGCTTGGTTGAACCCGAGTAGTAAATGCTCCAAGGATTTGAATTTCGAAACCTCGATGTCTCACGTGATGCGCGATTACCAATGTTCACTGTTCTCCACAGCGTTCACACCTGCCCCCGCATCGCCCGTACGTTGTGCACAGCTAAGCAATCCACGTTTGGGGCATATAAATACTCTAGCTACCTGCTGTCTCCTGCCGTGACATTCTCTCAGCCTACCTCTCTATCTACACATCGACGCAACATGTCTTCTGACGCTGGATCTAAGCAGAAATCTGAGCAGGAGTGGAGGGCGATCCTCACTCCTGAGCAGTTTCACATCCTCCGCCAAAAGGGCACAGAAAGAGGTACGCAAACGTGGTACGATTATATACAGAAAAGCATAGGACTAATCAAGTTTGCAGCTGGAACTGGTCAATACGACAAGTTCTTTGGCAAGGGCGTTTATGCATGTGCTGGTTGTGGCACCCCACTGTTCACCAGCGAACAGAAGTTCCACTCCCACTGTGGTTGGCCAGCCTTCTTTGACAACATACCCGGCGCGGTCAATCGCCATACTGACAACTCGTTCGGCATGAGCCGCACTGAGATTACATGTGCCGCTTGTGGCGGCCATCTCGGGCACGTCTTCAAGGGCGAAGGATACAACACACCCAGTTCGTCGATTTTCTCTGAACGATGAAAAAGTGCTCATTAAGTTATGTTTCAGCTGACGAACGTCATTGTGTGAATTCTGTTTCGCTCAAATTCACGAATGAATAATTGAGTGCCGCGGCTGTTACATATCTGAAAAGTGTTTTGTATTAACATATCATGCTGTATTGAAATATTTTTCTGCTACCCAAAGTCTGCACGCGAGGACATTTCTTTAATTCCTTGAAAAAAGTATGCTCGCAAAATCAATCATGGAAGTTACTCACTTTGCCCCATCCCTGACGAAATCAAGGACGGGACCGGCTAATTCCGGCTTTGCCTCTGCAAAGTTTCATGGCCCATAGTACGCGCCTCCCCTCGGCTTGTCCTCTCACCCGCCTCTTCTCTCATCCTCGTTTCCCTCTCCCTCCCTGTTGAGGATCGTTCACTCCTTTCAACATGATCCCAAGACATCTTCGTCGTGCCGTCTCCGCCACTACCTCCCCTGCTTTGCGAATGGCTCTAGCAAGAGCGCGCCCTGCTCGTCCGTTACCCAGCTTTGGGATGGCTGCAGCTGCGAGCGCGCGCTCGGCACCATTTTCTACCTCAACACGAAGGCAAAACGAGGCGCCCAGATCGCCATTCCAGACCTTTGTCGACGTTCTTCGCGAGGAGTTGCGCAAAAATCGAGAACTGCAAGATAACGTGAAGCAGCTGCAGGGAGATGTCGATAAGCTGCAAGATTCGGAATCGATGAAGCGTGCCCGAGAGGCGTATGAGCGAGCTAGAGTGCGTAAATGTCTTGGGCTCGATGTGGCCTCTCGTGCTGATTTTGGATCCGAATATTTAGTTGGCCACTAGCATAAAGGAGAACCCTCGCCTCCGCGCTGCCGCAGAAGAGCTCAAAAAGCAGGGCATCAAGGTCGGCGATGCTGTGGGAGAAGCTCTTCGCACGATGGAAGAGTCTGAAGTAATGCGTGCAGTGTGTTCGTTCTCACTCTCTGCTTCTTTCGCGCCCTCACCATTTTTTCCTCTCAAGATTTCACGCGCTTCAGCCGCGGTTGGAGATAAAATATACACTTCCACTGAGCCAATCCGAAACACTGCTGCCTACAAGGTCTTTTCTGAAACCATCGTCGACGCCCTCGATGACTCTGGCTCAGCGAAGCACGCTGGCTTTGAGGAGAAGGAGGCGAGGCGCAAGCGCCGTCAGCTGCGTCTCGCAAAAGCAGGCGTATCGGGCATCGCCGGGAAGGGGAAGGAGCGTGTCAAGGCGAACGAAGAGGCAGGTCAGGCGCTCGTCGTGCGCGAGCTGTCCGCGCGCGAGCAGGCATGGGAACGCTTGAAGGAGAACAATCCTGTGTTCGCAAAATTAGGCGAGCTTCGCCAGGCCTACGACGAGTCGGAGAACCCGGTTGTCTCATCATTGCGGAGCGTCACGTCGACCATCGGCGGGTGGTTCGAAGAGACAGAGAACGCGCAAGTCGTGCGTGCGTTTAAAAGCATGGACCCGTCATTTTCCATGGACGTGTTCGAACGGGAACTCCGTGAATACATTGTTCCAGAAGTAGTGGACGCGTACCTTACGGCCGACGGCGAGAGCTTACAAAAATGGTGTTCCGAAGCTGTGCGTCTTCCTCATGTCTGCCCCTGCTCGTCAGTTGATCCTGCTTTCAGACGTACAACGTACTCTGGGCAACTATGGACCAATACATCAAAACTGGCCTTGTTAGTGATAGCAAGGTTCTCGACATCCGCCAAGTCGATGTCAGTGCGGGCAAGATGCTCGAGCTTGGTGACGAGGTGATCCCAGTGTTTGTGGTCACATTCGCTACTCAAGAGGTGCTCCTGTTCCGGAATGCCAAGACACGCGAGGTTGTGGTGGGCCGTGAGGATCGCGTCGAGCAGTGTACATATGCCGCAGTCATCACTCGCATCGAGGAAGAGTTGGATGACGAGCTCACTGGTGGCTGGAAGGTAGTCGAAGTGAGTAGCCCGCAAAAATTTTCACATTCCATTTGGCACTGATTTTTCTCGTGTAGATGGCTCGCCGATCAGCGAGGGCCTACCTCTAAAACGTGAACCTTGTTCCTTACGTCGACGACACTACTAGACGTCTCGGCTGTATTTGGCTATCACGATCTTTTTACCCCCGCTCAGCACATTTACTGATTATTCACGTTTCTTACGAACTAATATTAATACGATTGCGACGGCTATTAAGTCAGTGGCAAGCACTGCATTTCGTTTTCACTTTACGAAAGCTAGCGAACGCAAACATCGCTTTACAAAATAAAAGGCATAGGTTACAAGAAAAAACAAAATAAAAGGATGCTTATCGCGTGCAGTGATAAAAAAACAGGATGCAAGTGTCCAAAAACGAATCATCGATACTTGTGATAGGTGGGAGGCAACTCGGAGGGTGTCGGACTTGGGAGTGCCGACAACGGCTGCCCATCAACCAGCCGCACGCCCCCGTCAGTTGCTATTCTTGGCTGCGGTCTGGTGCTGGGTGGGGAGAGGAAAGAGCTAGGCGGAGCTGAAGAAGAAGAAGCTTCCGGCGCTTGAGAACTGCCCGCCTGCCTTGATGGCTTCCCCGATGTGCGGGACCCCGACGCCCCGGACCCTTCAGCAACCTGTGTTTGTGTTTGTGTGACTGGCTTTGACGGAGGTGGCTGGTTTGGTGAAGGCTGAGCAGCCGAGCTCGGAACAGCCGGTACAGACGCAGTCGTGCCTGCGCCACCGCCGTGTCCGATGTCACTTGTCGCCAAAGTACCCACGACGGAGTATCCGTCACTGTCGTTCCTACTGTTTGCTCCAGCGCCCCCGGATGACGACGGTGTCATGTTCGGCGAATAGACTGTAAGCGGCTGTCGAAGGGACGCAAACGACGACCGAGCGGGGCTGTCATGGTAGTTGGGGAATGAAGACAAAGAAGCCTGGTGGCTGTGAACCGAGTTGTAGGTGTAGGGTCGGGCTTCGATACTTGTCAGTAAGCGCTTGGGCAGGATGCAAAAAAAGGCAAATCCATACATTTGGTCGAATCCTGGACTGTACGGCGTCGGGATTGCCGGCGGTGACAGATGACCGTGAGAGCAATGAGCAGAAGTATTACAAAACCGACGCCCCCAACCACAGCACCACCAATGAGAGCCTTGGTGTTGATGTGGCTACCAGACACAGGTAAACTCGTTGCAGAACCACTGGCACTGGACGAGGTGGAAGATGGTGATGATGTCGATGAAGGCGAGGTCACTGGTGTTGAAATGACCAAGTTTGGAGATGGTGTAGGGGACATAGGACCTGTGTACAGCGCATAGTCAAGTTGTATTGGAAATGACGCCGAATCGACAGTAACGCGAAGCTTGTGCGATCCGTTTTCAACCAAGGGTGACTGCCATATGATTATAAGCAAGACACAACAGTGATCAGTCAGGGCTACACACCTGCCAATAACAATACTCATGTTGGGCCCCGTTCGTTGCTGGGGGGATCTCTACTGTTTTGGTAATGTTTCCGTCCAACTCGTATTTGATAACAGATGAATCTATGAGCTGGGAAGGATTCACAAGTCCATACAAGGCAACGGAGGTTCCTGTAAGATATGTTAGATGCTTGCAGGTATTCTTGCCGAATGTACTTGCCGACGAAGTTGACCTCTGCGTATGCCCCTGCGGTGGTGGTGACGCGCGAGGCGCCCTTATAATCACGATCGGTTGACGTGGTAGCCCAACCCGGAGACCAACTGAAGGCGCTGCTCGTATCATCCAACGCAAGAATGGGCGCGTTTTGGGTCTCGTTCCCGTAAATGACACGCCCGTCCGAAGGCGTATCCGTCTCTCCAGACGGCGTGTATTCAAGAGAGTCGACCCAAAAACCGGTAGTAAGCGCGGTCACCACCAATTCGTGTGTGCCATCGGATAGCGACGGTGACTTTGTGCATGGGTTAGTTTCTGCGCCATTCACCAGAACTGGCGTTCGCACCTTGTAGAGCAACTGTCGCTGGATTGGATCAACGAGGCCAGAAGGTGATTTGAAGGTGAACGGCGGAGATCCGTCAATGGAGTACGTAGATGAGGCTTCCCCATAGCATGTGCCGTATACAGCTATGGAAGTCCCTGGAGTGTGTTTATTTTTTTTGCGGAGTGAGTTTCTGTCGTAAGTGAAACAGAGTCGGAAGCGCGGCACACCTTGGAAGGTGAAGCGGAGGCTGACGCCGTTTTCGAGTGCGCCGTGCGAAGTGCTGTTGTACTCCCGCCAGATACCCTCGTTGGACCAGTCGCCAAAGTACTGAATTCGCTGGTCGGTATCGTCGGCGATGACCATGGCGGAGGAAGAACGCTGGGGAAGTCTAATTTGGCTGCGACGGGACCATCGCCTTCACAACTCGACAATTGAAGGCCTTCTTCAGCGCCCGAGCCAGGGGGGGGAACTCATAAACCGGGCAATCACCGGATAACTGTAACCGCATAGCATCGTTCTTCAGAATGGGAAAGAGAAGGCGGCCTCGTCGTTCTCAGGGTTTTCTTTTGCCACTGACAAGATCAAATGATGGGGCTCGGTTGTGATGCTGGTGGGTCCGTCGTAGTGGATCATCCCTACAGGCAAGCTGTAAAATGTCCCTGGAGATAGAAACCAACCCTAGAGGACTAGTGAACGTTGAAAGCCTCCTAATACGCACCTTTCAGCGTGTTAATGATCCTAAGGCTGAAGCGTTGACGCTCGTAGCGTCCATTTGCGTTGTGGTAAAGAAGCAAAGTTCAATTTCATCAGAGCGTGAGCTTCCTTGGACCGCCACCTACACAAAGAACAGCCGCAGTTCGTGATAAAAGTTTATGGTTTTGACAAATACCGATAACTAGGAATATGCGGTATGCGGTAAAAATCATGTTTCAACCTGAGTTCTTACAACGAATCTTGCGCTGCAGACATATAAGTCGGCACCCGCAGCCCTCTCAGAATTTGCGACTCGGAAGAAACAGCTGGTTACTAAAACGGGAAGGTAGACCGCGTGGGCCAATGAGACCGAGAGGCTGGCACTGCTCGGCCCCTAACTCCCGATTCTCACAGAACGTCTAGGTCATATCGGCTTGACTTTTATCATCTCGTCCTACTAAGGTCTACTGCGGCCGTGTCCTCAAAGAAACGAACCAGCCCCAAACAACTTTGGAGAGCGTTTTAGGTACTTCAGAGCTCGGGTAAAGTCATCAACAAGTCCTTGTCCGCATGGTTCAACTGTACATAGCCGAGGGTTGCCAGAAGCCTGGCCACAGCCCTGAGCTCTCGGACGATCTCCTCACAGGTTCGCATGCCCTCACGCACGATGAGTAAGGCGCCAGTTGCCACACTGTGCTATCTTGCTAAGCACCTTCTTCACTGCATTTGCGAGACTCTGTGCTATTGAGTAGCGCCCATAGATAACTTGATGATCGGTGGCCAAGTACCTGTTTGTCTCCGCTGATAGGAGTCTGGCCGACTATGCTGCTAAACCTCATTGGACAAGACAACTTGAGGAATTAGCCTCTACCACGTTCGTGACACCAGCCAGGTATTTTAAATACAACTCTTGTGTTTTCAGTGATGTGCCTCTCCGTAAACAACGAACAAGCAGGCTCGTTCGCCTGCATGAAACTTCCATCCATGGCGCTTATGCTTCAATCCCTGCGTGACCCTCCGCCGGTACACACCGTTTTGTGACTGGGAACGTTCGTCTCTTGGTATCAAGCTTTGTAGCTTTGCTTACACACGTACTAAGCGCCCCTCGCGTTGCACTCCGAAATTTGCCGGGATCAAAACATGTAGATCGTTACATTTCACTCCGTAACTAAACAAGACGTAAGTTTGGCGCAAGTTGAGCGCTCGTCGGCCCACTCAACCCCGACAGCAACTGGATCCGAGGCTCATTTACGTACCTCCGGCTGTTAGCGTCTTGACGCTATTTGTAAGTGTACCTTTTAAAAACGATTTCAGCAACACGTCGGTCAAATTGAGAGAATGTGATGATCGTCACACCGACTTAATCATTCGACCATGCACGACTCTTCAATGATGTCGTTCCTACCTGTAAACGGTTTCCGCAACTATTAACAATTTGTTCGTATCCTAACTTTTAGTAGCTGAAGAAAATCAGTATTCAGGATTGCGGTGCCCTGTACGACGTTGCGACCTCCGTAAACAAGCTACTAGAGACGCGATGCCGTGTATGTATCGGAATTTCTTGCTTAGTATGATAGCAAAGACAGACCGTTTTGACTTTATGCGGCTCTGGCGCGTGTCACATTGCCGATTCCAACCGTTTTTTTTTT
>JAZHGK010005558.1:0-11357 GCA_037855215.1 Waitea zeae
TTGTTATTATCCTGACATTCACATTTCGCACCTTTTGCTCCTGGAGCACATCATTACTTGAAGCATCCATCGGACTTATGATAATAAGTATATTCCGCATGTAATCAGTACTCATATAATTTTATGGGATTAAGTGAAGTTAGCGGTGTCATGCTATTGCCTTAGACATTAACTAAAATTCCCAAATGATTTCTTTATTTTTTTGTTTGACATATTTCTCACTTTTAAGTACTATACTCATGTTTCGGGGCATCACACCGTCAGGTTAATAAAAAGAGCAAATAAATCTATCGGGAAATGTAAGCAGGAAAAAAAGAAGTCCAAGTGAGCGGTAAGTCCAAGTGTGGACAAAGACGGTACTTCCAAGCCCATTTCTTGAACGCCATCCACCACTTGGATAAGTGATTCCGCAATCATATGTGAACTGATCCCATTCTTTGTCACAAAAAAAGATTTGTTTGTAAAACTTTCATCCCAATTTCTCAAACGGTGCTGGACCTCCGTAATCCCTTGAGGACTAGAGAACCGGAGGTTATGCGCCTGTTTACCGGCGTTAGTTGTAACGCCACAATCTAAGGTAACAATAAAATCATCAAATTCTTGTTTTCCACATTTATGCGCCAGCGGTGAGATCAAACCCGAATTTTATAAATTTCTGTGACTAGAAAGTAAGCAAGTGACAGCTGACCCACTCATATCCTTATGTGGCTTACACCCGCCAGTCATGACGAGAGCTGAAAACATCTCAACGGAGAGTTCGATGGCGCTATCTCCGTGCTGGTCGCAAAGAAAGATTGTTAAAAAAAACTCATATCACTTTTGTCATTTTGCACAATTTAGCTCGTCTATCATATAAAAATTAAAATTAAAAGTGATAGCAAATAATATATGATAAGCATATAGAATAGAGACGTATAGCCTATTTTGAGGAATTCATAATGGCACAGCAAGTGTGTCAATACTGGGCGGCACGTAGGGGAGTCATATCATAATTCGAACGCCGCTATTCTATGAAGTTGCCGCGTTCGGGGAGGGGGGGGAGGCAATTTGACACATCCCTGAAACCAAGACGGTATTTAAGTACAGCGCTTATCGTGGCTCGAATGTGAAACTCACCTTGCTTCTGATTTACACTTGAGCGGCCAAATCCCTTGTGCCTGAGCAGCGAGTGTGCACTGTGACAACTTGGTTGAGGGCATTTAACGTCGCCGGGTCAATTTGGTTCCGACTTTCGAGCTCGAGTCGCTCCAACGGCACGCCCATATCACAACGAACACGCAATGCATCAATCAGAGCACCGATGGAAGCTACGGAATCGACGTTCGAGACGGTAACCCTTTTCAAACCTGGGAGAAACCGTCCGCCAGAGCCGTCGACATCTGGCGATGACAGCGTAAGCATGAGGGTACGAAGAGCCATGCTAGGGACGGAAAGTTCGGCCAGGCGAGTAGAGTTCCCGAACGCGGCAAGCCACTCGTGCTCCAGAAAAGCGTCGCGAACAGAGAAAACAAGGGATCGCAGGTCGGTGCCAAACAGTGTCATCAAATATCCGATGTCCCGTCTACTAAATGGGAGTGATATTTCCAAGCGTCCGGAGTTCGGGTCGTTCGGGTTCCAGCCGATTGCTGTCAACATGCCGCGAGACTCGTGCCAGTCCAACGCTTGCGGCCTCAATCCCTTGCCTTTTTCGAGCAGGTGTCCGCTCAGAGCAGCGGCGAATTGCTGAAGCTCAGCGCTATCGCAGCTGCTTGCGACGCGCACCGTGATCCGTGGATTGGTCCGAGACCTGAGTCGGTCGATCATGTACGTACAAGGGCTCCATGTACCTGTAATGTCAAGCCCGGCCAGACGCGAGAGAGGAATGGGGACCTCCCACGAGGCTCGTGGTGGAAGGGCCTCGTCGCGGAGTGCGTGTCGAATAACGAGCTTTTCCAAATTGGGCATCCTTGCTTGAAGATGCCCAACTAAGTCAGCGGCAGAGTAGGCTGAATGCTTGGGAATGTCCTCGAGATGAAGAGAAATTAAGGAATTAAATACGTGAGGAGTAAAATCTAAGGAGCAGCCCTCCAGATGGAGGTGGCGCAGATTTGGAGCTGCCTGGATATCAAGGCAGGCGTTCGCCGCCGGATTGCGGTTTTCAAATAGCGTGCGAACCATAGTACTGCGTAAACGCAGAGTTTCGAGACGTGGAAAGCAGTTAAGGGTCATAGTCGGGATGATTAAGCACATGTCCATGCCAAAAATAGCGATATCGAGGGTTCGCAAACGTGACGAGTATGTGCTGGCAGCGGCGAGGGTTTGGTGCATGAGGGCAACACTAAGATAACGGGCTCGGAAGTCGAGTGGTTGCGACTTTGACCTTCGTACCATCTCCGTCGCGAAATTGGTGCCCCGGACCCAGTCTGGGCATGACCAGAGTGAAGGAGCGCTCAGTGCAACTGCTCTCCAGTAAGAGGACACTTGGGAAAATACTTCCCACCGCGTCCTGAAGATGTGGGAATCATCAAAGTCCATCAGGGGGTCGAGATGAAGAGTGTATGTAGGCACAAGCTCGGCAAAAATTTTCAGGAGCAACTCTGGTGGTAATCTATGGGCACCGACGAGAGAGTTGCGATACTGATTTGATCCAGATTGTGTAACAGATGAGTCTCTAGGCTCGCAAAACCCAGCGTTTGGAGTGCCCTTAGAATGGCGAATCGTGTAGTCGGTAAAAGTAGCATGAGTCGTGGCACGGTGCTTGCCGAGGCCAACTACATGCTGCGGGGTATCTATGCTCGTGCAGCCTGACGAGATTGCGCTGTATATTTCATTTAGCACGTCGTTCGCGTAGCAGCTCGCTATAGCCCCGTACCTCAAAACGGCAGCTTGCGTATCGAAGAACATAGGGAAGGAGGGCAGAGTGGCAAAGCTGAAGGCGAGTTCGTCGGTACTGAAAATCTGAGTGGATTCGCAACCAGGTGTTTAAGCACTTCTCGCCACCCTTCCGTCCATCAATATCAATCGCGTGCATGGGCACGTACGTAAGCTACAAAATGAAGATTCGCGGATTCGCTCCGAACGACAACGTCTGTATGCTCCTTGTATGAAACTTGGGCATGTCACCAGGTATGCGATGACACCGGCGATCGTCCGACTTTTGGTTCTACAACAGGCATTGAGGCAGCTTTCCACATGGCGAGTGGCGTGCGTAGGAAAAAATTTCGCATGGTCTTCTTGACTTCATCTTGCACTAAAGTGCTGATCTGGTTGGAGAAGGTGCGCGAGTGGACGTGAGTGAAGAAGTTGGTCTTAGGGGCCGCTGGTCCGACGAGCTAAGCCGCCCTGGCGCAAAGAGCCGCCGTCTCGGGCGCTTGCTGTAGCCCCTTGCTTCCGACGACGACAAACCGACTACGTTGCATCTGTCATTTCGCGTGGTTTTCCCGGGCCTACGAGTCTCGCTCTAGCATCAGACTGTGAAAACTGGATCATGTCCGGCCCGTTGGACGTCGCAACTTTGCGACCAAATGAAGCCGGTGCTGGAGGAATCCCTGCGGCATGGCGCACTTCTGCCGTAACGGCAGATTTGACCACTGCGCTGGACGCGTTGGAGACATATAAGAAGAAGGATCCGTCTAAAGGTGCGTTTTGCACGTTGTTTTGAGAGGAAGCTAGCGGTGATGACGATGCGTGGAAAGTTGTGGTTCGGTTCAAGGCGGTCGGAAACGCTCCAATCATGAAGCAGAACTTCTACAAGATCACTGCCAGCAACCGCTTTCAGGCCGTCATCCAGTTCCTTCGAAAGGAGCTAGGGTGGAAAGCTGGAGATCCTCTAGTACGCTCCCATACTGACTTGCGCGACCGTTTCTCAACCTTTTGTGCTATAGTTTACGTATATCAACCTCGCTTTCTCGCCGGCACCCGACGATACGGTCTCCAATCTTTACAAGGTGAGAACGCCGGCAACAGCACGCGACAATCCACCTAATCACCTCCCTACAGTCATTTTCCACAGATGGGCACTTGATTGTAAATTACAGGTGCGAGCTCCCACCCCTGATTCCGTGTTGCTTCCTAACCCTGGTTTTGCAGCACAACAGCAGCATGGGGCTGAACCTGGAGGGATGAGGTTCCATTGGGGGCTCGAACCATGCGCATCAGGGTCGTAAATTTATGCTTTCGCGTCGACTGGGTTTTGTAGTCAATCTTTAATAACACAACGAGTGAGTGCGACATGGTTTCAACGGCTTTTTAATCATCCTCGCCGAGTGCAGGAGCGTCAGGAATCACGCGCGTTCAAGCCTCTGTGCAGGTCAGTCTGAACGACTACGTGGCACGGCCGATTTGACACTCAGGAGGGCCCTCCGGCTTCTCACCTGGGCCGTTTTCTTCCCAGATTCATGAGTTTGAATGTGAATAACGATAGGCCATAGGCCATCAATCGACGTGGCAGGTCGTTTGGGTATGTTTTCCGATCAAAAATGATTTCAACTATGTCAGGTGGCCTTGATCTTATCGCTTTCAAGGCACTGTGACGTGAGAGCTGCCAATGAGATACGGACTGCGGGTACATACATGGTGGTTTCAATACATCAAAAGTACGTACTCGATCTCGGTATCAATTAACGGTCCGCAAGTTAGTTTCATCTTTCGGATGAATCGCTTCCCAACGTCCGAGATCATCGAGCGCGTCAGCATCTGGTACAGCCTGGTTTTTTTGTGGTTTGCTGTTGCTCGGTGTTTTCTAGGACTACCGGAAGACTAATTGTACGTCACTCTTTTATCGTCCAGAAATTCGCACCAAGGCGGTCAATTTGCATGACCCCGTGAGTTCAAGCTCGTTGATTTAAAATAATGGACCGTGTACTAGAAGGTCACCATCGTGTTGATGGCTTTTTCGATCGCTGGATGACTTCGGTTATTCGAGGCCCTGATCGTAGGCTTCAATAGTAAAAGACCCACTCCAGGTTCATGTACGCCCTCGAACGTCGATTCGTTGATTCATCAGCGGACAGACCCACAAATACTAATTAAGACTAAGCCCTCACTTTCTGTCTTTACAACACGCCCTCCCGGTTTGTTGCATGGACGCCACCGGGCTTCATACCTTTTGCTTTTCATTAAGCCATGAACTTCCCTTCTCGTTGGCACCTGGCCTACACGCATTGATGTTCAACAGAGACACTCTACTCGATCCTGGCTCTCTTTTCGCAGCTCTTCGACCCAGCAGGCAACTAAGTCCTGTCAAATAGCGCACAAAAGAGCTTACGCTATCAACGCGCATACACAGAAAGGCTATGGTGTCGCAGCGATAAGTCACCTCGTTGTCGACCTTGGCTGAGCTTAAACGCGCGGTTCATACCGGACATGTCATACCAACCGGACCGCCAATCAGAGGGCTGGGGCGGTCAGCCGCGCCCCACAGTGATTAAGCAGGCAGTGGTAAGAATCGGTGCTTTCCGTCGTATGATTGTTCCGCGCGCACAGGTGTTCTAGCGAAGCATTGGCTACTCAAGCTGCCGCCTTTTCCTCAATCCCTGTACTTCAGCCTGCGTGTATGAGACTAGCTGACGAAGAAACAGCAGCAGAAAGAACCGGATGTTGAACAGGCTGTATCTTTTACGTACACGCCCTCGGATTCTGGTACTGTAAGGATAAATATCATTCTATATATTTTTTCATAGATGGAATGATGCTCCATTTTGTACTAAAAGCAACACAGTGCATCCGTTTGTTATGTCCTATGGTAGAATGTGTATTTTGTCAAGTAAATAAATGTCGCATTGTTGTTTTTGTCGCCTTCAGGAAGACAGACGCCGTACAACAAAAGCAAGCTAGACAGGCGCTTGTTTTTGGTTAGGACGACTTCTACTCTAGACGAAGGAAACTTGCCTCCGAAATTTGCCGAGCTCCACAAACTTGTTGACTAGCGTTTGGTGTCTCAAATAAGAGCTCCAGTTAGCGCTAGTTCCACAAGCTACGAGCGTTTTGACTGAATACCGGCAGCTGGTCTTTAATCTTGCATGAGAGTTTCCTTGTTTATCTTAAAACTTTTACTGAAGACATTCATCGCATATGAGAGTTTGCCATGTCCTTTGCTGTGATTAACTTGATGGGAGTGGGCATAGACTCGTCAAAATCTCTGATCGGTCGCCACCTATTCAGTCGAGGCTGTGAAGTGACTGATCGAAGATTTTGACGAGTGTAGAACTCGGACATACTTATCGCAAGTGTGGAAAGATCACGTGACTCAAGTTATGAAGGACAAATGGGGAGGGAGAAGTTTCAAATACCGGTCACACGCCCAGCTATATGTCTATTTTATTTTGTCTTGTCTAATTTCTGGTTACGGGCCACACTACAAGATTAACGTTATATAGGCTAGGTTACAAGTTGTGCGCTACAGCCTACAACTAAGCTACGGCTCGGTGATGGATTACAAGTTCCACGCCAAGATTTGCCTGGGCCGGACGAACACGATTGGAGAACTCAGACACCAGGGTGTCAAGAGTATTTGAGGTTGTGCTGTAGTGCGCCTTTGTGTGAGCGCCCTGCTCTAAGGTGAGAAAAAAGTAATCTGCTTAGCTGGTGGGTATTTGAAGCTGGTACTGTAACTCATAAACCGAGCCGTGGAGAGGCTGATTCCACCACTAGCTCCTGTGACCAGAACGTATACGTCACACAGGCCAGGATTCGTGACAGAAACTTGAAATCAAAAATCAAAAGCCTATTAATGCTCTCAACTATGATGCTGACAATGAGAGTACTAGTTGTCGGTTACCAGCTACTAAAGCTTTGATGTCAGGACACGAGTCACAGAAGCAAGTTCCCACTTTCGACGTCGTGATAAGATAAGATCGGCCCAAGAATCACTTTGTGGTACGCAAGATATTGGGATTTCAAACCCGCAGGCGGAATAGCTAGTCTGCACGCAAACGTTCCTGTAGTACATGTAAAACTCAGGGGCACTTAGGACAAGGGACACGGAAAAGTGAGCCCCAATACATCGCCAACATCAGCCCACTTTCTCAGTAAGATCTGAGATAATCTCCAACCACTCCCTCTAGGCCTGAAACGATGGCATTGGCGCTTGCATAACCAAATTGGCTGGCAATTCTTCCGGCCGCCTCTCCGTACTTGGGGATAATCCCCTGTACAAAACGGTGCTAGAAATCCGGTGGGCGAGCTCAGCATAGAGTCTGAAGGAAAGTTGACCATTAACGGTTACCTGATACGGTTTGTTGCTCTTGTCGTGGTATACGAGGAATCGGCCCTCTCCAGATTGGTTCTTCTGGCCATACTGGAAGTCGGCATCGACAACAACTCTGTACTTGGGTTGGTTTCCTACTGCCTTTGCTTTGAAACTATCCAGCATGTTCGCCTGGATGAATATATGGCCCTCAGCCTCCTGCCCGTTGCCTACGTTTCTGACTATTAGAGCGAGACCACAGATGAGACGCCTTTCCTACCGTTGGGTGTGATAATCTTATAAGCAGTCTCGATGTAGTTTTGCTCGTGGTTCCGGAGAGATTGCTGCCAATGGATCTTGATTGGCTGCTTCTCTGCGGCACTCAAGACCGACTCATCAATCTGGATGGTGTCTCCCTTCGAAATGACCATTGTCTGCAATCAACACCGAATGAGCATCAACCAAAGGTAGCTCCATAGTCTATCTCACATACTTAGTAGTACGAGAGCGGATTGTTGAGGATCAAAGCTCAATAGGCGAAAGAGTTGGAGCTGCGTATGGAGTTGCGGGTTTGCTGGATGGCAGCATACACACCGGTCGCCTGGTATAAATACTCGCTGACCATGTATTTGCATGCCGCTTGAGTGTAAGCCACCACCTAGTATACGACGCATTTCAGTAGCTTGCCTTCGGTTCTTGATGAAACTGAAGCCGGTGTCTGTCGCATATTCGGCAATGCCTTTTCTCCGAAGAAGCAAGTCAGAGAAATAGCCGATGAGATCCATTGCTTTGGAAGATACATGCCCTGGGATTGCTACTTACAAATCCGTCCTAAGCGAGGATTTACATCTTCAGACCCCACTTGGGTCGGCTCGGCTTGAGATTTCCTAGCCAAATTGGCCAAAGGCCGAGGGGTCGGCCATGTCTCACGGCCGATTCGGCTGCATCGCTTAGGTCGGTCCAGCTTCGGGTTTCCACACTGACACCCAAGACCGAGGCGGACTTGGCCGAAAGCCGGCGAGCTGTCATAGCTTCTTGTGGCCTGGTCTGTGTAGAAGAAAGAGTGTGGTACGAGCTGGTAAGCGGCCGTAAAACGGATCGATGAGATGAAGGGATAGACAATGTTCGTGTACTTAGTGAGCTCAGATACGTAGAATGAGCCACAGAACAAAATACGATGGAAGCGAGGGACAACGGAGAAAAGCAGATAAGTGAAAAGGAAATGAAAAATTAAGGATTTGTATCGAGGACAGAGTATACAAGAGGAGTCGAAAGACGAGGAAACAAACCCGGGTTAGTAAAGAGCCAACTATGCAAGCAAGAGTGTCGAATCAGACACAGCACAAGCTATCTCTGTTCCTCGATTAGGAAGACCAGAATGCGCTTCCCTTTCGGCATCCTCGCTCTCGTCGGATAAGTTGCCTCTGGGCGCTTGTCATGCTCACCGTCCATCTTCACGCACAGAGACTGAAACGTACGTCGCCCGCCCTATGAACAACTGCTCTATGTTCGTGATACTCCGAGCCGTTCGCCTTTGCTCTACTCCCATGACTCAGAGTGGCAGGCTACGACAGGAACAACGGAATAGAGGTGGCGGGATACCTCTCGCGGTGGGCTGACCCGTGAACGGCAGCAAAGGTGCACGAATTCGACATCCATGTGGCGCCCAGATATCAGCGTTTCGGCATGACCATCTCGGTGCGGCGCCAAATTCAAACGAGACCCTTTTTCCCATTTTAAAAAAAAACATTTACGCCAACTTTCCTTCTTACTTTTTTTTTTTTTTTGAAACAGTCGCCAGGCGAGGGCGTATACTTAATATCTAAAGCAATAGTCTCTGTCTTTTAAAGCCGTCCACTTAGCCGCTGCTGTTTGCGTTCTATCGTGCAAGTTTTGGTCACCGGAACGTGTAGCCAGTGCCGAAGGTGGACGCTCCAAACGCCTGCTCGTGGAACAAGGGGGGTCGGTCGGCCAGAGTTAAAGCGAAGAGCCGTGGGAAGGCGCGCAAAGTGTGTTAGACGCCCGGATAGGCGCTTCTCCGGGTTTCCTCGAAGCGACTACTCACGCGCAGCTGCAGCCCTCGGCCGCCCCGATCCGTCCTCGTTACGCATCTCCCTAACCCCCGACGGAGGGCCGACACACACACACGCACCGTCCTCCCTCGCTCGCAGCTTCGACTCCTGCTTGCACCCATGAACTTGATTTCGTTGGGCACACTGGCTGGCACGAACGCGATCGAACGTTCGCCGATCGGACGGACTATCGCTCTACAGCCTCTCGCACCAGCGTTCCGTTTCGTGGGGCCTTGGCGGGCAGTTCTTCTTTCGGGGTCTCTCCACTCTCGATAATAGGCAGAAGCGGAGGGAATTCTCAGAGAAGTTGATCCCAGAGCGCCCCCAGAAATGCCTCATTGCCCGCAGTCTCTCTCGCCCCTTTTTGCCACCGAGCCCCCCCCCCCCAGCGCCCTCTCTCTCTCTCGCCCCTTCGCCTCGTACGGCGCACAACTCGAACGCTTCGTGCGACCCACCGCAAGTCCCAGGGAGAGCAGCGCCCCAGAACGCACATCAACGAACACAGGCGCTTCGGTCGTGGTCGTCTGCATCATCAGCGCTACCGCAATCAGTGAGCGCAATCCATCACGGAAGAGAGAAAGCTCCCGTATCATGGGGGGGGGCGGCTGACCAAACTTATCTGACACAGGCTCAGCTTCGAGCCACCACCACCACCACCACCACCACCACCCATGCATCTCCCTGCGCTCTTCGCATTCTTCTCTCTGGCGGCCGGGGCCGCCGCGAAGGAGAGGGCCCGTGTCGCCGTTGACTCGCTCGCGGACGGATGCAAGATCGACTTTGCCGACGCCCAGATCTCGTTCGACCTCTGCCCGCTCTTCCAGGGGCACGGCCACCTCAGCGGGGCGAAGACGGTCGAGGAGGACACGCCGCCGAGCGTCACGACGACCGTGCTCAGGTGGAACTTTGACGGCGCCCTCGAGCGGAACCAGTCCGTCGCGGACGAGGACCAGGTGCGTCGTTCGGGAGCGTGCTGTCCGAGGATGAGGTGTTGGGGGCTGAACGAGACGACCACTTGCAGTGCCCTCCAGGAACGTGGATATGCAAGACGAGTGCGCATTCACCCTCCTCTTTTTTTTTCGTTCAAGATGCTCTTTTTCTTAATCTGTCCCAGTCTCTCACAGGTACCCGTCCAAGGACGTGACTTTGATGACCCAGGTCGTCCCCATCGCGGGCGAGCTGTCCGCTTCAGAATCGGGCGTCCCAGAGGACACCCACGTCGACATCGAGGCGTCCTTGCAAGACCCCTGGAACCGTCACGGTGCACATCCTCCCCCCCCCCTATTCCTCCGCACCGTCGATCCACTGAATCCCTGCCCCCCAAAAAACAGACGCCCTCTACATCGACGTCTACGGCGGCTACTACCGCGGCGCCGCCCAACACGCCCTCTTCGACTTTCGGTGCAACACCACTGCGTCCGAGCCCACCTCGCCCGTCTTCTCCGGCTCCTGGTCGAACACGCACATGTTCCGGTGGGACACTCGGCATGCCTGTGCGACCGGTCCCGGCGTGTACCGCGAAAAGTCGGACGAGCAGAAGGAGGGGGACAAGCCGTCGGAGGAGACGGACCCGGTCCCTTCGTTCGACGACGACAAGCCGAAGCTGAGCCACTACCGCCCTTGGATCCTGCGCTTCGCGTGGTTCACCGTCGGGTGCGTCTGCTTACAATTTCGCACGCAGCCCTCTCCCGTAGCGCATCTTTCAACTGACCTGTGGTGACGTCACCGTTCCAGTGCGATCGTCGTCGGCCTCGTCTACGCCGTCCGCACCGGGCGCGTGTCGGTGAAGGTGCCGCCGCAGTCCATCCTGAGGCAGGTCCCCCGCCTGCTCGGCCGGTGGCACCCGCTCGCCGCCCTCTTCCGCCGGTTCACGTTCCGCGTGGGGGAGGAGACGCTCGTGCGCTGGGCGCGCGAGGAGGAGGACGGGGCGTACATCGGGCTCGACTCGGTCGAGGGCCCCACCGACTCGAAATGGAAGCGCGGGGCGAGCATCTTCGCCGTGGACGACGAGGAGGACGAGCAGGGCAGGTTCGTCGGCGACGACGACGAGAGCATCCCGCTCCACCCGAGCCCGCACAAGGGCAGCGTGAAGCGGTATGTGTGAGTAGGACACTTTTTTT
>JAZHGK010005560.1:0-19515 GCA_037855215.1 Waitea zeae
AAAGGAGGTGGTCGCGGCACGGTCTTTGTACACGTTCTTATCGAACAGGTGGTACGAGAGTGCACGGGCCCAGAGGTCGGTAACGCTCACATCGAAACCGGCTGCACGCTTTGCGAGTACGTCCGAGACGACATCGGCATAATAATCAACAGTGCTAATAAGTCCTCTGTGTATAGGCAAACAGTGAGTGCAAGACATTGGAAGTTTAAGTTTATCAACAGACCCTGAATAAGTAATAATGTCTGTTTCAAGGTCCCATACGTTGGTATCCAAAAAATAAGGCGAAGCCATATTTGACGCAGCGAAGCTCTGAAGCGAGCCAATTGAGGGGCAGCCCACAGTTTGAGGACTCGGGTCACTTACAGTCACGGCCCAGCTCCCTCCACTAAGACCAATCATGTACGCACTTCCCTGGAGTAAGCCTGCCAGCTTCGAGACGGACGAATTACGTGCGTCGAGCGCCGCCAGGCCGCCTGAGCCGTGAAGCATAGCGCGGTATCCTCCACCAGAGACCGCAATCGCAACTCGTGGGATTGTCTTGTCGTTCGAAAGCAGGGAGTCTACTCCACCATCGACAGAGAGGCCCACACGGGTGAAAAATTCTGAGAGCGGCTTCCGCGCGTTCTGGAGACGCTGAGCGACGTAGTCCTTTTCTCTCGAGGAAAGCCCGTCTGCAGGCCGGACGTAGCTCGCACCAGAGGGGAGTGGACACGCCTGCGAAGTAGCAGGCGCGTAGGACACCAGGTTGTTGTCATCGGCGAGTTGCCGAGCGGCATGCTTGGCGAGGGCGCGCTCGACGATGGCGTCAGAAAGAGCGCGGTGGTCCAAGGTCCTGGCTGTGGTGGTGGGCGTCGCGTCCACAGTTGTGATGGCGAGCAACGGTGCACAGGCAAAGATGGAGCGAATGCGCATGAGTAATTTGAGATTGAGAATCGACGGGGAGCCAAGTATCCATCTATGCAGGTTTCATGACAGTATTTTATACCAAGACTCTTCCAAAGGTGGGGGTTGGAAAGTGCACAGGTTTAGTGGAGGATCCCACCCGCGATACGTCCGCGTAAGGGAATTAACCTGATGGTTGTGCCGTAAATAGCACGCCAAGATGGATTTCGGATAGAATATTGCGCAGTAGGAACCAGCATTCGGCATGTCGCCAAGCATTAGGTAGCCATTGGATTCAACCTCCTTGTCGTCAGATATCCACTTTGAGGTGTCGCTTCGTTTTGACGAATGGATATAGTTTTGAAGGAACGCTGCTGTATTCAGTGGGGTTGGGTGGCAGAGAAGGAAAAGCAAAGCCCGTGTTGAGAAGAAAAAGTAGAGCACATGTTGAGAAGAAGAAGAAAGAAAGCACACGCCAAGAAGACTTTCATTCGCTCAATATGAGCAACAGCTGAGGTGACGTCTTGAAGTTGAAACACGGACCCACTTACCGTTGCCGGCCGGCGGCGGGCTTTCCGGCAGACAAACCACTCGGGTTCGAAACAAGAGAAGCACGGACACCGCATACTTACTGCACTCCTCGCACGCGTAAGGTGTGGTGGCTGATTTCTTTGTGCAAATTTTTAGGGTCTGCATGTGTGTAACGCGCCCAGTCGTGCGAATTGCAGGTTGAAATTTACATAAAATTCATCTTATTTCCTAAGTACAAAGGAAACTTACCTCCGATAACTTTCCGAGCTCCACCCTAAGTTATATTCTTCAACCAGACGGTCCCTCGGCTGTGGTGAAATCGACGTTTCTGTATGTTTCTGCTATTCACAAACTAATGAAAGACACGGTAAGTTCTTTTTTAAAAACTTTCTGTCAGTCGGAGTGCAAGGATAATCTTTACTGGCTACGTGTTACGGGCTATGCGCCATATTGGCGGCCACGGGTCATGAGGACCACAAAGTTCAGGCTACGGATTACAAGCTATAAGTATATTTTTTGTAGTTCAGCAATTAAGTGTGCCTAATGTGCCTTCAATAACTTATCTGCCTTACCGAGCAACCCGTGCTTCAAGCACGAGCCCAATAAGTTAGTAGTAATAGTTACTACAAGTCAAGTGCACCAACACGTGCCAATTTAAGCCAGTACCGTATACAGGGGTGAGAGCGGATGGACGCCGGTGAATTACGGGCCGGTGCATTCCGGCCTTTGGCTGGTCCGACCTCACATATGGCAGCCCTTGGTTGACTCCTCTCACCAATACAGAATTGCAATGCATGCTCTAATGGATCCACATATGTCCCTGCCCCTTTATCAAAAATATTTTGTTTTTCTCGCGCTCACGGGATTATGTGAGGGACGCTCAGCTTGACACACGGGCTCTTTGGAGTCTCGTTGACGAGCGGCGCCCGACACCGCCTGTCGATCGTTTCGCATCTTGCTTCTCGCCACGACTCATACTGGTACTGCGACTTCCCTATGTCTACGTCCACAGTACCCAACACATCTACAGGCGCAGACAGGCAACAACGAAGAGGAAGGTGGAAGCGTGCACAGCAAGTTTGCACTAATTGTCGTCAACAAAAGGTGAGGTGGCTGATAGACGGCTGGAACTTCCCCTCCCCTCATTCGTGCTCGCTGTGACTAATGTGTCCCATCGCCTGATTGCATAGCTTCGCTGTGACTTCCAGGAGACATTTCCTAACCCATGCTCGAGATGCGCGGTCTCAAACTCGGGCAAGCCGTGTCATGTTGATCCATCGTTCAAGTTGGCAGCGAGGCGGCCCAGGTGCGCATATCCTCAAGGTCGCGTGACCACCCTCTGAATTTGATGGTTTACAGAGGTAACCTTTCAACTGCGACAGGCCACCTAGTTGACTCTACACAGAGAAATAGCCATTCGGAAGAAAATCGTTCCCCGAGCCGTATGTTGGTTTTGGTTGATAGTGTCGTCAACGTGAAATTGATTTTGTATGTGCAGATGACCTCACAAGTCCTACATTTCATGAAAGCACAAGTCCCGACTCCTCTTCACAGACTCCCTATACACCACCCGACTTGCATACTATCACTGACAACCCCGCAACACCGCGTACGCTCGGAAACGTGGTGCTTACAGGAGAGGAGATTGTATCGCTCTTTGTAAAGTGCGTTCGTTGTTTCATCTTTTTAGTTCTAGTTTCTGACTTTGCACTACGTGTTAGCTTTTTTACCTACTATCACCCTTCAGTTCCAATCATCTTCAGCCCTTGGGATCCTGACAGTGTCCACTCTCGATGTCCCATTCTCTTTTGGACGATTTGCAATATTGGTTCACGCCCACAATCTGACCACCCACTGGAAAGGGCGCGGCAACCAGAGCTTTGCCTTTTGATTAGAGAAGAAGTCAGAAGAATGGTTTCAGCTTTGATGCTTGACCGTTGCAACTCCTATTACGTCGTCCAGGCACTGGTCTTAATTTGTGAATTCCCGTTTGTAAGGTCGAGATATCACGACGATTTATCTTGGGTGCGCATGCTTGCTCTATTGGTATGAGATGAACGTCTCATTTTGTGTCGCTAGCTTTATTCGGGATTAGTAAGTGGCAGATACTCATGCGCTTGATGGCGAGTTGACGGTGTCAAAGGCAAACCAAATCGGAACTCAACTCGGAATGCATCGTCCAAATTTCGCTGCGGAGTTCCAGTTCCGTGAAACGTTTAAAGAAATTGAGGTCCTTGAGAGGACCGTCACATGGCTTTATGGATTTGTGATTCATCAGAGGTGAGCGACACAAGATTTTCTCACGAATCACTTCGACTTAAATATGCTTAAAGCATCGCCTCGTCTTATGGCTTCCCAAGCTGTATGTCCGATGACTGGGTCATTCGGGACGCCTCACTTGCGCGCTCTGTTCATGGTGCGAAGATTGCTGCTGTCTGTCCCGACTTACCCCGTCACCTGCGCATTGCCCGCTTCACTTTGCGTGTTGCATCCACTTTGGGTAACGCACCAGTCAGCGAGCACGGCGCACCCACTCATGTCGGTCCTTTGCTCAACTTGCTTGCTACGGACCTCGCCGAACTTGAGCTAGAGCTGGAGCCACTCTCCTCGTTTGTGGCAATTAGGCTCCTCGACGCCAAGCTTCAGCTTTACGCGTTTGAGCTCCAGGATGTGGATGTTACAAATGCAGAGGACTTGCTAGCATGCTACACTGCTGCGGTGAGGATACTCGAGCTTGCAAGTGACATGAACTCGGTGAATGACAAGAGGGCGGTATTCTGGCCGCGTTCAGTGACAATGAGCTTTGTCTCAGCAACGGCGAGTTCCTTCATATTCGGACCGTTGCGACTTTCTAAAGCAATATTTGTAGATGTGTTTACTTAAGCTTGCAGGTGTACATGCATTAGCGCCTCATAAAGTACATGTAGATCGAGGCCTCGTCCTTTCGAAGATATCTACTGGTTATACCATCCTCCAGGTTCGCAAATAGTGTATTGTGATTGAACATGGAAACTGATACCACTATAGTCTCGGTCTGTTTATCCAGGTGATGCTGCCTCTCGTCTCGCACAATGCGTTTATGTCCTTGCCCAAAATCTGAACGAAAGGCCACTGGACGACTCGGGTAAACCGCTGGTTGGATATCGCGCGCGAATGAGCCTGGGTTCACTCTTCTATGAGGCTATTCATCAAGCGGTTCGGCTAAAGAAATTCGCAACGCCGCCTCCAGACCCCTTTAGGGTTATGTATGATGCAGGGATGCTACAAGTACCACCTGCAGAGCTCCCGACGCCGCCTACGCAAACACCCGGACCAGAAACTGTCTCCAGTGTGCAACCCCAGGTTCAGCCATCGGTGGGCGAATGGACATCATTGCCAGCTCTCGATAGCGCATTGCTCGAATCTACCGAGTGGATGCGGTTTGTCCCATATCTCATGTTTTCTCAGCAGATATTGACATATCTTCGTAGTGGCCTCGATGCTGAGTCTTGTGAGCAGGTCATGAGCATGGCTGGCTTTGGTGTCATGGGTGCGCCATGGGACCTTTCCGACTTCATAACTTCATTTGTCGACCCATCGGCGGGAACACCCGCCTAGGCCTCATGAGAGAAGTACATCAGTGTTTCGACATTTTGTGCTCACAGATATAGCTGTATAACGCGAAATGGTTATGTGCATACAATGCGCTCTGCTCTTAACAGCAGCTATATGCGTACAACTTGCAAGTTATGTTAGAGATGGTCATTATCAGAGCTTGTAATGCCTCGTAATTATACTTTGCCTTTCATAAGTACCAGCCAATGGATGTGATGTAGGCTTCCCACGCTGTATTACATAGTCCCGCTGCCAAGGCGAATTCCACCACCCGTGGGTAGGTGGGGTGAAAACGCTTTACGTTATTCTTTGACTTTTGCCACTCGACACTCTTCTGTGCATAGTTCACGTTGCCATTCCATAAAAAAACAGCTGTCTTCTATGTGAATGTGTAGTTGGAACTGGTGAGTCTCTTTGAAGTTTACAAAATGTTGGCAGCTCGTAAAAGGTACGTTCTACTTCAAACGTCATCAGATAATATATTTATGTCGTTACTCGGACCCACGGTCATTTACGCTCCGACTGCTTTCTCACAGACGTTCAACATTGCGGCCCTATCTTTTGTCCATGCGCGCTTGCGCGCTCCGCTGGCTCCTCTTAGCCACTCTCTGTTCGTAAGACTCAACCAGGCAGGACCTATGAGGCCCATATCTTTGTCCTCAGCGCCTGAACCAATCATATTTTTCGATATACCAGACGCTAAGCAACGTGGGTGGAGTCCAAACACTTGGAAAGTCCGGTAAGCCATACTGCTTTTGAGTACCCAACTTGCTCACACGCCGCTCAAAAGTTATGCACTCAACTTCAAGCACTTGGCGTACAAGACGGTGTGGGTGGAGTACCCAGATATCGCCGCAATATCCGAGGAGATTGGTGCGAGGCCCAGCAACCCCGGCGGAGTTCCAGAATACACGCTACCTATCATCAAGGACGCAACAAGCGGAGTAGTTGTCTCCAATTCGATAGACATCATACGCTACCTTGATGAGGCCTATCCCGACACTCCGAAACTCTTCCATCCGAGCATCCTCGGCTTACAACTTGCGACTTCTCGCGAATTGGGTACACTTTTGGTACCTGAGATCCTCCCGCTAATCATTGTGCCTGTCCACAACAGTCTGGGTACCAGAGCGCAGGCCTACTTCCGAGAAACACGGGAGCGCAAGTTTGGGAAGCCGCTAGAAGACATATGCCCTCCGGGCAAACCACAAGACAAGCAATGGGCAAGCCTTAAACATGCATTTGGGCAAGCCACACGGTGGTTTGACGCCGAAGCCGGCTCTTTTTTTCTTGGGAATCAAGTATCCTATCTGGACGTACAACTGGCGAGCTACCTCAAGTGGATCCATACTTTCGCTCCTGGAGACCGTTGGGAGGCAGTTCTTCAATGGCACGACGGCCGGTGGGCAAGCCTAGTCAAGGAATTCGAGAAATGGGGGTCTGTAGATGAAGGGATAACTTATGACTCCTGGAAGCAGAAATTAAAAGGACCGAAATATCGCCCGTTTCGGTTGCGCGCACATACTAATAAATTTTAATTGTTGTACTCAGCTGGAACATCACTACTTCAAACTTTCGAGACAACCGAAACGATCCCAGGCTTCATTGGATGCGAATGCCAAAGTCACTATTCCCTGTTTTTAGGTCAGTTGTGTTTTATTGTCAAGAGTAGATTTAGTTGTAAAATAAATCACCATGTATGTTGTCTGAAAATACCTATACTGACCTCGATAAACGAGATACTAATGTAAGGGGGCTTGAGGGCACTTTGCACGCCTGCACGGGCTTAGCGTCCGGCTTCTCACACTCCTGGATACTAGTAGCGCTGACGTCCGTCCTCCGTCCCGGGTCATGCGGTCTCCCGACCTTCTCCTCCTCCCTTACCACCCGCACGCTTTCTTTCTCCGTCTCGCGCAAGACTCGCTTCCATTTCCATCACCACCACCACCCTACCCACCCGGCTCACGCCCCCTTCAGTGACCGGACGGACTTCCACCCGCCTCAAGCATATTGTCGGGCGCCTCCCGAGTATTTTGCCTCCGCAGATTCACCTCCAGGACAACGGTCCACATGGCCCGGCGCGTCGCCGGTCGATGCCGAGCGTCGGCATCACGGCCTATTGTAGGAGGCTGGAGGATATGATGGAGGTGTTATACCGCGGGCAAAGTCCGTGCCGTCCTGCACTGGATGGATGGTTCGCCTCTGTCGCGTTCTGCAGTGGCCATTGCCGAACATCTGACCACCGTCGTCTACCGCCTTACCGCGTATACCCTGCGTCCCATCGCTCTGCCACACCGGCCACCGTGATAACACATCTGTGCACGCACGTTGAGGTTACGTTTTCGTCACTGCCAGCGTCCATTGTGATTCACAGTGGCTTTATCCTTTTTCTTATCGTAGCGCACCTTGTAATAGTTTGGTCCAGCGATTCACATCCGACTTCTCATCCCAAATATTTACTGTTTGCCAATCTCTGATCTGCTGGCCATTAGCGCGTAACCATGCAACTGAACCATGCGCTTGTGAGATCTACTAGTAGTACATACTCACTTTCGTGGGTTTCGAGCTCACCGGCCTCGGCCTGAGCAGAGACTACAGACACTACATTGAGTAAGCCTGCCGAAAAGTTGGCGTTTTTCCATCAAAAAATGACGTTTATGGGCAGGATTCGATCGTCCAGTATTTGCAAAGATAAGTAGCCTATCATTACTGTGTGAGTCATCACCTGCAACCACGAACTCTTCATCCTTCGTACGATTTTGCGCAGTTTTCGCTCGCTCCGAGGACCCCACTCGCACCTCTGCTGGACTTTCGCCCTCATATAAGACTCTTTGTTACGACTTCCTAAGTGACGGTTCACAAGAGTCATGACCTCACATTCAAATCTTAAGCCAATTCTGTTCTTCGACATACCAGACGGCGGACAAAATGGATGGAGCCCAAACACGTGGAAAGTGCGGTGAGTTACTTTGCCGTTGATAGCTTGACTTGCTCTTATACCACATGAAAGGTTTGCTCTTAACATCAAGGGACTGCCCTATAAGACCGTGTGGGTGGAGTATCCTGACATTGCTGCCGCTTCCAAAGAAATCGGCGCAAAACCTACCAACCCCGGCGAAATTGGAGAATACACTCTACCAGCGATCAAAGATCCAAATAACGACGCTGTGATCTCTGACTCGATCGACATCGTCCGTTATCTCGACGAGACGTACCCTAGCACTTCGCGTCTCTTCGACCCCAGTATCTTGGGCTTGCAGCTCGCCACTTCGCATTCTCTGCGTGCAGTGCTTATGCCGGAGATACTGCCTCTCATCATTTTGGCTACTCACGATAAACTGGGCCCTCGGTCACAGGTTTACTTCCGGGAAACGCGCGAGCGCATGTTTGGCAAGCCCCTGGAAGAACACTACCCTCAAGGCGAAAATGAGCTCACCCAATGGACGCGTCTTGAACAAGCGTTCGCGCAAGTCGCAGAATGGTTTGACGCGCAGCCTGGCTCGTTTTTCGTCGGAGATCAAGTGTCGTATCCGGACATCCTACTGGCCAGCTACTTCAAGTGGATCCAATCTACCGCCCCCAATCATCGTTGGGAAATGATTCTTCAATGGCAAGACGGCCGATGGCGCAAGTTTATGGACACGTTCGAGCAGTGGGCATCTGTTGACGCAGGAGTGGCTTATGGCTTATGGGAGAAGAACTAAGGATTCATGGAGTAATTCATGTATTCGTGTAATTTTGCCGTGGGCTTGTATGGATAAAAGATCTTTTTATCGGTTAACAATAATATTTCTGTTTGATAATAGGGAATTGACAGCTTCATGCGTAAACCCACACTGAAATTTAAATACGAAGCATGATTAAGTCTTGCTGTCATAATTAGGGTCAGTCGTATTTCATCACTGTCTATGTCCTAGGAGCGGTGGACTGATACCATCTTCTTCCATTGCAAGCAACCGAATTACATAAACAGAGCAGGTGAAGCCTTGTCACGCCTTCCAAGGACACTAGTGCAATACCCATCGACAGACGAGATCCGGCGGTGAGAGCTATGGTTGAGTCGTGGTCGAGGAGAAACTACGTATGTATCTACTTGGTTCTTCCGCGTACACCCTCAGGCCAGTCTCAGTACTCCTCAGGTGCTCGATGATGCTGGCAGTCGTCGTCGCTCAGCAGCGCAAGGCGGGATATATGGTCCACTTCAATCGCTCTCCAGAGGTACGCTCGCGGCTGCAAATCATCGGTGCGTATCCCGGCGGTCAACTTGAGACGAGTGGATTCACGTCTGGCAGGCCGAAGACCACATGAAGGCGAGGTGATCCAGAAGTCATAGCTACGGCGAGAGGGCTCTTTTGGAAGAAACTGAGAAGAGCAGGCGTGCGGAGAGGATAGAGGGAGTGTAAGGATGAAAGGAGAGGGGTTGGGAGGTCTGGCGGGCCGTGGGGGGTGGGGACGAGGGCACGGGCGTCTATGACTGACTCCGAGGTGGGCGTGTCCGACCTCGGCACTGACGTCCTTCTTCTCCTGGTCTCCCTCGGACCTTCTCCTCCCTCACCGCCCACTTGTTCTCCTCACTGTCTTGCGCAAGATTCGCTTCAGTTGCTACCACGTCCCTCTCCCTCACTCTCTCGGCCATACGCATTCTTCGGTCGACCAGACGGATCCCACCTGCTCAAGCGTATCACTGGGCAACTCCCGAGCGTTTTTTTCTCCGCGGACACACCTCCGGAACAATAGCCCAAATGGCGCGCTGCACGTCGCCGATCGATGCCGGCCATTGGTGTCACTGGTCATTGTAGGAGGTTGGAGAGCGATAGAGGTGTCATGGTGTGAACAAAGTACGTCCCGTTGCGCATGACCATCTCGCTTGCCTCCAGGCTCTGGCCGTCGGGGACGGCGGATGGGGGAAGGGCTCGCCTCCGCCGCGTTCTGTAGCGGCCGTCATCGAACACCCACCAATGACCATCGACCGCCTTGCCACCTATGCCCTCCGCCCTATTGCTTCTGCCACGCCGGCTATCGCTTGCACTGCGGAGACGCGTCCGTGCACACACTTTGAGGTCACATTTCGTCTATGTCCGCGTGTCCTAGCTCACGGGGGTCTTTTTGTTTTACTCCGATCGTGACGTACCTTGTAGTAGCTAGGTTCAGCAATTCAACCCCAACTTCCCACTCCAAGCTTACTATGTGCGAAACACTGATCTATTGGTCCTCAGCATATAACTGGACAACCAAACCGCGGCCTTGTGAGACCTGCGCATTCATTTCCGTGGTTTTCTGGCCTACAGACACCACCTGGGAGTGGAGACTGCACTCCTTCCCAAGCACTGCATCCAGTAAGCCTGCCAACAATTTGATGCTTTCCCATCGAAATGACGTTCATAGTCAGGATTCGATTAACCAGTATTTGCAAAGATGTCTTATCGTTAAGCATTGTGCGAGTCAGCCGCGCCCTCTTTTATGATTTGTGTGATTTTGTGGAGCTTCCGCTCGCTTCAAAGACCAGCTTGCATACTACTTGACTCTTGCCTTCATATAAGACTCTATTGCGACTCCCCAAGTGGCGCTTCACTAGAGCCATGGCTTCACATTCAACCCTCAAGCCAATCATATTGTTTGATATACCAGACAGTAGACAAGACGCATGGAGCCTGAACACATGGAAAGTACGGTGCGTTGGTTGCTTTTGATGGCTAGACTTGGACTTACGCTGCTTGAAAGCTTTGCACTTAATATCAAGGGACTACCCTACAAAACCGTGTGGGTGGAGTATCCTGACATCGCTGCCACTTCCAAAGATATCGGCGCAAAACCTACCAATCCGGGCAGAGGTCTAGAGTACACTCTACTGGCGATTAAAGACCCAACCAACAACGCTGTGATATCCGAGTCGATCGACATCGTCGTTATCTCGACGAGACCTACCCGAACACTCCACGGCTCTTCAACCCGAGCATTGTTGGCTTGGAACTTGCCGCTTCGCATGGCCTACACAAAGCGCTTTGGTTGAAGACAATACCGCTCATGATTCTAGGCACTCACGATAAACTGGGCACTCGTTCGCAAGCTTATTTCCGGGAGACGCGCGAGCGCATCTATGACAAGCGACTGGAAGAACACAGCCCTCCAGGCGAAAAGCAGGACGAGCAACGGGCGCGTCTCGAAAAAGCGTTCGGACAAATCGCCGAATGGTTTGACGCGCAGCCCGGCCCATTCTTCGCCGGAGATCAGGTATCCTATCCGGACGTACTGCTGGCTAGCTACCTCAAGTGGATCCAGTTCTCCACCCCCAAAGATCGCTGGGATGCGATCCTTGAATGGCAAGACGGTCGATGGCGCAAGTTTATGGACGCGTTCGAGCGGTGGGCATCTGTTGACGCAGGGGTGACTTATGGAGCATGGAAAAAGAACTGAGGGACCACGGTTCAAATAATGCATTCGCGTGACTCTGCCATGGCCTTGTATTGATACACCGCTCTTCATGTGTTAATTAGTATATGTTTCTTTGACTATGTAGTATCAATGACTTGATGCTTAAACCCACACTCCCATTTAATGAGCAGCGTGATTAAAAACCTTCCCATCGTACCGGGGTCAATTGTACTTCATGATCGTCTATGCTCTAGGAATGGTGAACTGGAATCATCTTTTTTTTATTACGAACAACTGAGTTACATAAAGAGAATAAGGAAACCTCTGTCAGGCCTTCCAAGGACATTCGTGCAGGACCCATCGACGGACGAGATCCGGCGGTAATAGTTATCGTTGAGTCCCGGTCGAGTGAGAAACTACGTGCTTGGTTCTCCCGCGTATGCCCTCAGCCTGGTCTCAGCACTCCTCAGGCGTCTGACGACGGTGACAGTCGGCATCTCTCAGTGGCGCGCGGCGGGATATATAGGCCACCTCGATCGCTGTTTGGGGGTACGCTCGCGGCTGCAAATCGTCGGTGCGTATCCGGCGGTGGGGACGAGGGCACGGGCGCCTATAACTGGCTCCGAGGCTCTGCGGGCATGTCCGACCTCGGCACTAGCGGTGTCGTTCCTCTCCTGGTCTCCCTCGGACCTTCTCCGGCCTTCTCCTCCCCCGCCGCCCACTTGCTCTCCTCACTGTCTTGCGCAAGACTCGCTTCCGTTGCTACCCCTCAGCCTTACGCGCTCTTCGGTCGACCGGACGGACCTTTATCCGCTCAAGCGTATTGCTGGGCGACTCCCGAGTGTTTTTCCCTCCGTGGACACACCTCCAGGACAACAGTCCAAATGGCCCGCTGCATGTCGCCGATCGACGTCGACTATGGGTGTTAGTAGCCATTATAGGCGACTGGAGGACGACGGAGGTGCCACGGTGCGAACAAAGTACGTGCCGTCGCGCACGACCACCTCCGTTTGCCTCTGGGCTCTGGCTGTCGGGGACCCGGGGTGGAATGGAGGGAAACACTCGCCTCCGCCGCGTTCTGTAGTGGCCGTTGTCGAACATCTGCCAATCCCCATCAACCGCCTTGGCCATGCCCCGTGTTATATCACTTCTGCCGCGCCGGCTATCGCTCGCATCGTGAAGACGCGTCCGTGCACAGGCTTCGAGGCAAATTCTCGTCTTTGTCCGCATATTCTATTTCACGGAGGATTGCTTATTTTCCTTCTCTCATGACGTATCTTGTAGCATTTTAGTTCAGCTATCCAACTCCCCAGCTTCCCACTCCAAGCTTACTATGTGCGAAACTCTGATCTGCTGGCCCTCAGCACACAACTGGACGGCCAAACTGCGGCCTTGTGAGGCCTGCGTATTCATTTCCGTGGGTTTCTGGTCTACAGGCCCCACTCCGGAGTGGAGACTGCACTACTTCTCAAACACTGCATCCAATAAACCTGCCGAAAAGTTGATGTTTCCCATCGAAATGACGTTCATTGGAAAGGTTTGATCGACCAGTACTTGCAAAGATGCCTTATCGTCGTGCGAGTCAGCTGCGAACTCTTTTATGATTTGTATAATTTTGTGGAGTTTCCACTCGCTTCGAGCACCCATTTGCACACTGCTTGCCTCTTACCTTCATATAAGACCCAGTCATGTCTCCCCAAGTGGCGCTTCATAAGAGCCATGGCTTCACATTCACCCATTTAAGCCAATCATATTTTTTGACATACCAGACGGTGGACAAGGCCCATGTAGCCCGAACACATGGAAAGTACGGTGCGTTGCTTTTCCATTGATGGCTGGACTTGACCTTACATTGCTTGAAGGCTTCGCGCTTAACCTGAAGGGACTACGCTACGGAACCGTGTGGGTGGAGCCTCCCGATGTCGCCGCCGTTTCCAAAGAAATTGGCGCGAAACCTACCAACGAAATTGCAGAATACACTCTACCAGCAATCAAAGACCCGAACAACGACACTGTGATATCCGAGTCGATCAACATCGTCCGTTATCTTGACGAGACATATCCGAACACTCCTCGGCTCTTCGACCCCAGCATCATTGGCCTGCAGCTTGTCACTTCGCATGCTACACATTCAGCCCTGTTCATGGAGATACTGCCGCTCATCATTTTACCTACTCACGATAACTTGAGCCCTCGGTCTCAGGTTTACTTCCGGGAGACACGGGAGCGTATATTTAACAAGCCACTGGAAGAACACTGTCCTCCAGGCGAAAAGGAGAACTATCAATGGACGCGTCTTGAACAAGCATTCGGGCGAGTCGCCGAATGGTTTGACGCGCAGCCCGGCTTGTTCTTTGTCGGAGACCAAGCATCCTATCCAGACGTAATATTGGCCAGCTACTTCAAGTGGATCCAGTTTGCCACCCCCAAGGACCGCTGGGATGCGATTCTTGAATGGCAGGGCAGCCGATGGCGCAAATTGATTGATGCGTTTGGGTAGTGGGCATCTGTTGATGCAGGTGTGACTTATGGCTCATGGAAGAAGAACTGAGGGATCATGGTTCAGTTCATGCGTTCGTGCGACTTTGCCATGGGCCTTTATTACTATAGCGCTCTTTACGGATTAACAAGTCTATTTATCTTTGACTATGTAGCATCAATGGTTTTATCCTTGAACCCACATATCCATTTTAATGTGCAGTGTAACTATGTAAAAACCTTACCGTCGTGCTGGTATTGGGGTTGATTGTGCTTCATGATCGTCTATGGCCTAGGAATGGTGAAATGGTATTATTTTTGCTTACATAAGGCAGAACAAGCGAATCCTGTCATGCTTTCGAGGGAGATTGGTGCAAGACACATCGACAGACGAAATCCAGAGGTAAGAGTTATAGTCAGGATCGAAGTTACGTACTTGGTTGTCACATTGACGCACCTAATATCAGTACGACGTTAGAAAATAATGTAGTCTTGACTCCCAGGTGAGGCCCGAGACGTCGAAGGGTTTGTTCTTCACAGACACGCTGCTGACTCGCGCGGCTGCGTGCTTGGGGCGAGCAGAATAGTGGTTCACACGGGCAGTAAGTGGGAAGTGAGTGGTGTATTTTTCTCCTCTAACTACAACAGAATACGCTACGATAAAAGGGGAAATATGAGAAAACGTCCGAGGGATACAGCACGCGAGAAAAAGAGAGAAAATTTATCCCGCCGCGTGAATGCGGGTTGAGCCTCGTGGCGTGCGCGATGGCCGACATGGCAAAAGCGGTAGGGAGAAGGGCGAAGGGCGAAGGGCAGCGGCCATGCAGCCGTTCGATCGTATGCGTCCGCGGAGGCAAAGTGACGAGGAGGAGGAGGTGAGGGTGCGGGCGCCTATCCGGAGAGCGCGGGATTCGGGCTCGTGCGGGCGGGCACCGACCCCGGACCTTAGGATAACAGTCATCATCGGATGGCGGATTGTGAGTATGCACGGACCACCACAATTGTTGTGTCCGGAGTTGCCCCCGCGGTAGTAGTTGTCGGGGTGCCGCCCAGCAGCGAACCTGAGTCATGTGGGTCCCCGTTAGATGGGCCGAAGAACGCATAAAGACGGCTTGTTTCTGAGACACTGCTGCGTCGAGAGCGATTCTTGCGGGAGATGTTGAGGGAAGCAGGCGTGTCGAGAGGATGAAGGGACTCACAGTTTGGGCGGGCCGCGTGGGATGGGACGAGGGTACAAGCGCCTATCACTGGCTCTGCGGCCTTGCGGGCGGAGAGAGCAGGCTCCGCCTCTTGCATTTTCGCCTCGACATCGACATTACTTATTTCTCGACTAGCAGTTGAACGACAGCACGCGACGAAGCTCTCTAGGATGTGGATTGCAGAAGAGAGTGATCACATCCCTTAGCTCAATTGCATTTGATTGTTGACTTCAATTGCCCGAGCGCCTCAGATCATCATCGTAATATCCTCAGCAGCCAAATCATAACATCTGAAACACTCTATGTAAGGAGCTTCTTGTGGTGTAGATCCAATGCCAAAAATAGCACCCATGGAAAAGGCTTAGTCGCCCCAACCGTTTCAGAGTGCTGTGAGTAATTCAATACGTTTACTGATTGATCTTCTTCACTTATCGATTGAGTCATTGCTCGGAGCCGCAGCCGCCTTGTCTTTCCTACTTATAAGTACACCCCTGCGTCGTCGTAGCAAGCTCCGATGACACCGCTTGGATACAACTCGACTCTTGTCTTTATATGAAATTCGACTGAGACACGAGCGACATTTCGAAAGAACCATGGCTTCATCAGACTCGACCATCAAGCCAATAATATTCTTCGATATACCAGATAGTAAGCAGAATGGGTGGAGTCCAAACACATGGAAAGTACGGTATGTAGACCTTGTTGTTCAAAATCTAGCTGTTTCTTACGTTGCTTGAAAGGTATGCACTCAACATCAAAGGATTGCCCTACAAAACCGTGTGGGTAGAGTATCCCGACATTGCCGCTGTTTCCAGAGAAATCGGCGCAAAGCCAACCAGTCCCGGCGGAGCCATAGAGTACACTCTACCGGCGATTAAAGATCCAAACAACGACGTCGTAATCTCGGACTCGATCGACATCATCCGTTATCTCGATGAGACATACCCCAACACTCCGCAGCTCTTCAATTCGAGCATCTTTGGCTTGCAGCTCGCCACCTCACATGCTCTTGATTCGATTTTAGCGCAAGACATACGACCGCTGATTGTTCTATCCATTCACAACAACCTGGACTCGAGGGCACAGGCCTACTTCCGGGAGACGCGTGAACGCAGGTTTGGAAAGTCACTGGAAGATGTCTGCCCTCCAGGCGAAGCGCAAAGCAAGCAGTGGAAGCGTCTCGAAGAATCCTTCGGGAAAGTCGCGCAATGGTTTGATGGGCAATCAGGCTCGTTTTTCGTCGGAGATCAAGTATCCTTTCTAGACGTACAACTGGCCGGCTTCTTCAGATGGATTCAACCATTCGTCCCCAAAGAACGCTGGGATGCAATTCTTCAATGGCACAACGGTCGATGGGAAAAGTTTATAGGAACATTCGAGAAATGGGGGTTTATGGATAAAGGGCTAGCCTATGATTCATGGAAAAAGAGCTAAATGAATCATGGTATAGAGTATACAAGTATATCATGTTACTGAACTCGAATGTTATGAACCGTGATTCGTGATTCGGCTTATTGCATAATCAAGTTTGACTTGATCCCGGTATTTACTGAGAGGAGATCAAGGAACTCCTCGGAGGGTTAGTTGAAATGGATGGGGCGGGAGAAGACGCGCGAGGGAGCCGAGGGAGACTGCTGGAAGGCGGGGAATCAATTACATAATCAATGCGTGATGTGTGCCTACCAGCCAAGCCCTTGACTCAAGCGACCGCTGCCCGCGCGCTCCGCAATCACTTGCCAAGTTCTGTGCCTCTCCGGTTCAGTCCAACGCGCCGTCCTGCCAACACCTCAACCTATAACTGCCACTCAACTGCCTCTCCCATCCGCCTACAAAGCCCCATCTCTCTGTCATGGAAGCAGTGGACGCGCGCATAAAAATCCTCTCACTCGAAATCCGGAAACTAAAAAGCCAGCGCAACACTTACGCCCTCATACACCGCCTCCCACCTGAGTTGCTTTCTGCTATTTTTCGCTTGGTCGTTAGCGACGCCCCATCTCGGAAGTGCTTGTTCATTTCGCACGTCTGTCAGACATGGCGCAATATTATCACCAAAACGCCGACCTTTTGGACCAAAATTGACAATGACTGTGTTGCCGCTGCAAACACATTCGCCCTTCGAGCTGGTGCGCTCCCATTGACAATTATGTATAAGGATCCATTCTATGGTCTCGAAAGGAGAGAAGAAACTATTAACGAGATTTACAACGCCTTTTCTTTCTTAGAACGTACACAAGTCCTCAGCATACATGCACCAGATTTGGACATATGTGCTAATCTTCTGGACAGGCTAAACGGAAGACAAGCACCAGTATTAAAAGACCTGGCACTGTCATGCGCAAGCGCCGATGGAGACCCTCCTGCAACACTAGCGTTTGCTGCCCCCTCGTTAAAGCGACTCAACTTGAATGATATTCGTCCGGATCCATTCTCTGGCTTACTTGGCTCCCACATCACTGAGCTTGGCATCACTATCTGCTATGCTTCTGAAGCGCTAATTCCACTATCATCCTGGTCGGACATCCTTTACCAGCTTCCAAATCTCCAGTTTCTCAGCATATGGCTACCTCCCACCTTTGACGAGTTTCCCGAAGACTCTATTTCTGCCTCGATGGACTCACTCTCGAGCCTCAAAATACAAAACCTTGCACTCTCTGGACCCATCCTGGGCGTCCATGCACTGTACAAACTTATACAGCATTCTCTTCCCCCTGAAACGTTTGCGTTAGGTATATACTTAGGCGACTTGTCCATCATTGAGGAGATGGCAAATCTTGATAGTCTTTTGCAACCGTGGATCCAAAGCGCCATCCAGAAGCATCAAAACCGTTCACTTTATTTTATTTTTGACGACTGTCGGGCCTCGCTGAGCGCTTTCGCTACTCATTCTCTCGAAAAAGTCTTATCCTCCAGTACGGACTATAGCAAATTAGGTATTGAGATAAACGAGGGTTATCCTACGTCAATCACGGAGCTGACGGCAACTCCTGGCTTTCGCGCGATATGTCGTCTCTGGTCCCCTCAGGTCGTTGTTGTACGACGACCTCCTCACAACAAAAAAGCTTCACGCGCTATTGTCGAGTACGTCACGAGCTGCACAACGGCAGAGACGTTGGTGCTCGTCGGGAACGGATCCTCCTTCCTCTGTTTCATGTGCATGCTTGCCGAGATCACGTCAGCTGCCAATATTGGTTCGTGGCCAGGCCTTCGTACTATCGTACTTGACTCGGTCGAACTGAATGACCATCTCGGTGTACAAATCGGCTCGGATTATTGTTCACGTCTTGTTCAGAACATCGAATTCCGCCGGTGCGGAGACATACCCCCCGAACATGTGGACACTTTCCGTAAACGCTTCACGAATCTTACCATAAGCTAACAGCCTGGATATGGTTTAACGCTAGGCCAGACGGTCGGATGGAAGTGTGGTCATAAGACTAATAGTTGAATTTAATTAGCTGTTTTTATGTACTAATTAACTCGATGCAATGCAACCAACATTATTCATTTGAGCAAAGATTCTGGTTGATGAGTTTCACCACGCAAACTACGCGTCATCATTTTGTGTGTCTTGTACAGAGTTTTACGGCATAGTTAACCCGGTGTTTGAATATATCAACTTCGATTAGTTACTTACGCGCAATCCCCCCGTTCACGCATCAGCCGAGCGCCGAGCAGCGCGTTCACGTCTTCCCCCTTCCAGTTGCCCTCTCTTTCACGTCAATGTTACTTGACTTTTTGTCTGTTTGTGATCACTTCATAACCTATTTGAACGATACCGTCATTGTGGATAGTGCGCCGAAATTACCTGAACCCTGCTGGGATAGTCAAAGAGGCCACGGATTGACAATGCTATCAGCCGCATCTGGAGCCCACTGGCAGGAAGAGACCAAGAAACCACTGGTGTCCGAGTACAAATGAGCGAATGGACTATGAAAATAAACGAGGGAGTTGCAATGACCCAGCATGCGTGAGCGAGCGATGAGCGAGCAGTGGGTACTAGTGCTCACGCGAGCTGCGCCTGTGCGAGAGATAGGACGGTGAAAGAGGAAACGAAAGGACCGAGGCTTGCTGTCACATCTTAACGTCACTCAAGCTTTTTTAGTGGCGACTGTCTCGGAGAACTATTTGAGTGATGCTGTCATTCAATGCATCTAATGTTAGAAAGCTCATTGCGCATGCTACGTACGCTCCCAGGACGATCTGATCCCTGCTGGTGGAAGAGATTGTGGCCCGTTGACGCCGCTGTCGGCCGCGCCTGGAGGGTACAGAGGAAGTCCCCGGTGCACTCGCACTAGATATGGATGAGTGGGGCGTGAGAAGAAGCGAGGGAGTCGAGGGCGAGGGAGTCGAAGCAACTGAGAACGGGCGAGTGATATGAAAGTGAGTGGCGCCTACGGGATCGGTGCCTGCGCGGCAGAGGTGGGGTCAAAGAGTGAGGGGAGAAGAAGAACCACGGGGG
>JAZHGK010005562.1:0-10472 GCA_037855215.1 Waitea zeae
AGCGATGGTGACCTCGACAGGCACGTCGCAGACCTTATTGTCAAAGAGGCGAAGGAAAAGGCCGAACGATACGCCTCTCAGGGAGTGAGGGCATACCTACCTGCGTACGTGATTGCTTTTCTGTTTGCAGCTATACAAGCTCAGACCGCGTCACCCCTCATATTAGAAGCGAGCAAGCGGCCACACGTAAACCGGACAAGCGTTTCCTTTCACACATCATCCGTCGGACAGACGACCATAACCGCTCTGTACTTAAAGCACAAGCTGACGCTGCTGCTGCCGCGAAGGCTGAGCGAGACGAGATTGAGCGCCGTGAACGCCGGGCACGGGCGGAGGAGGCAGCGGAGGCGGAGAGGCAGAGAAGGAGGCGGAATGGACGGGGCACAGACCGAGAAAGGAGAAGGAGGGATATGGAATACGATGATGTCAGGGGCAGGGGCAGAGACAGAGAGCGCGAGTGGAAAAGAGAGGGCAAACGGCCTGCGAAGGCTGAAGAAGAGGACGAGAGGCGGGAGAGACGACGTAAACGCACTCGGAGACTCTCGCACGACCGAGAGGGTGAGAATGGAGAGGAAACTTGGTGGTCGCGACGATCAAGGTCTCGCTCAACCTCAGAAACTCGACTTTCGTCCTCCCGCGCGACGAAACAGCGTTCTCCAACTGGAAAACGGTCACCATCACCTTCGGGAAAGGGCAGGAGTCCTCAACACGCTGCAGAAAGCGCGACCAGCCCTTCCAGTCGGTCGAAACACGCTCCCAGAACATACAGGCTGCTCGAGGACGAAGTTTTCCCTTCAGACACTGGCGAAAACACCGACTTTCATTGGCGCCGTTCTCGTTCTCCTCGTTCTCAGCCTCGCCCTGACTTTGCTACCCCGTCACCGGGACCTTCTCCGCCGCCACCATTACCACCGTCAGAGTCTGCCTCCTCCCCTCCTCCAGAGCCGCCCTCGTCTCGACGCAAATCCCACAAGAAGTCCAAACGCCGGCATTCCTCCTCCGACCCCCGCTCCCCTTCATACTCTCCTCCACCTCCACCCCCCTTCCCTCCGTCCAAGATGGACAAATATTTTGAATCCTCATATGATCCTCGCCTAGATGTCGCTCCTTTATCTATGCCCACCATCCCTGCCACAGGTCTCATCGACGACGCGGATTTTGCAGGGTGGGAGGCGATGCTCGAGCTTATCAAGCAGCGGAGACAAGACAAGGAGGAAAAGAAGTGGCTGGAGAAGCATGGTTTCACCACAGATGTAGGGTTACCGACTCAAAAGAGGAAACCCGGAGAGGAGGTGAGTGTAATGGACATCCAATACAAGAAGAGGGGCAGTGTGCGGGAATGGGATATGGGGAAGGACGGAGTTGACTAGCTAACGAGTTCAACGATTTAAAGTATAATTTACCAGTTCACATCACTTGTTTTTATTTGGTTTGCCACAATAGACATTAGTTTTATTATACATGGGCTATGAAGCCTGTTATCAGCCCTGAAGCTAAACCCCCAGTTAAAGACAAATATTCTGGCCATCTAGCACTTGGCCAAACTGTCCCAGGCTGCCTCGTATGGCAACTCGACTCTTTCTCCTCCTACCTCCGCTAGGATTCCAAAGGATTCCAGCGGCACGTCAGAGGGATTTATGGTCGACCAGATATCATAATTGCCAGTGCTTGCGTCACCGGATGAGAGTGGTTTCAAATCCACGATGAGCACGTTCTTGGCGATGTCACCAAGGATTTGAATGTCGCGCACTTCAAGGAAAACACGCGATGGTTTGATGTCTTTCCGAACCTAATGGTGATGTTTTTTAGCGCTCAAATAATATATTTCGCCAGCCAAAGAAGGCGTACCGCAACCTGTATCCTCGGTGTCGTGCTTCCAAACCGGCAGCTCCCGCTGCTGATCATGATCCCATCCGTAGGTAGCTTGAATCCCTTTCCGCCTTGGTCCTCAATGCGCGGTGCACTTCCGTCGCCCTCATCAATAGTGAACTTGAACGTGCCAAACCCGCCCGCAGGATCGATCGTCGCCAACGGGCTACTGGGGCTGCCGTACCACAGGGCGGTATACTTGCCTGCGACGGCGCTGCTCTTCTGTTTGGAAGTGTGGGGGAGGAGTACTGAGCAGTTGGCACATTGGGAGCCATCGCGGTTTGCCCAAGAGAGCGTGACGCGACGGTTGTCGTTTTCTGGGACATTCCAGAGCTGAAAGGCTTCCGGTTCAGTCAAGTTTGAGGTGGCAGTTTATGCTAAGGCTTACCCGGACTTCACCGGTGAGCGTGACACTACCGCTCTCCGGATGATAAGTGAGCAGTACGTCTTGCGGCTTCACGGGCAAGGGCTGAATGACCTCAGTCAGTTCGACGCCGGCGGGGACGGTGTTGAACATGCGCTCGAAGAGATCCTTGCATGTCGACGTGAACAACGCTGGCGACTTGGCAAAACTAAAAACAGGCATGTGTAAGTTCTATGAGTTTTGGTTCCGACAACCGGAATACGTACGCAGCCATCGTGATGTTCCCGTCGCTTGAGAAAATGCGCTTGTCGGAGTTGGTCGTATCGTTCGCACCGACGACGAGCGGATTTTTTGTTGTGCCCGCGATATACTCCGTAGCGCTAAGTGCATCCAAAAGTGAGTCGCTTACGTTCTTAAAGATCAATACTCTGATACTCACACATTGTTATCAAAGTGCGCAAACGTTGTGTCGAATGTCACGCCAATTTCATCCGACGCGTCTTCAGGTCCCGGAATGATATCCGGGAACGCACGATGCTGCACACTCCCAAAGGTGTGACCACACGCGACGAGGCCGATCATCTCCTCTTGGTTGAAGCCTTGACGCGCAAAGTTCGCCGTGTGTGAAGCGATGTCTTCTTGTGGTTGCGGTACGCCAGGGTGATTTGGCTCCGTGGCGTCGATGCGCCCACCACGGAAGGCGAGTTCGGGGCCTCCGCTGAATAAGTGATTTGGTATGCATAAGTTGAGTGTCACTTTATCATGAATTTGATGCACTCACCAGTGCTCTACAGCCACAAGTGCAAGAAGGACAATGGTGTCAGCGACTACGGCGGATAAAATCAGCCCCATGTTCTGCCTTGAAAGGAAACAATTTGGATGGCACTCACCAGAGATATGGCGACCTACGATATGCTGCGCAAAATCGATGGTATTTTGGAAGGTGTCGCCTGCGTTCTGAGCCCCGTGATGAATTCGTAATACTGTCTGTACTCTCAGTCCCATCTCACCTCGGGACGACTTTGTTCTTCCTTGAACCTAATAGAGGCGTCTATTCCGCCTGTGCCATCTTCGATGTTGTGTGTTGCCATGTCATGGTATGCCTAGAGGCGAAGGCCTCAGCAGCAGCAGCAACAGAAAACCCGGGGAACACTTACTGCACGAAGCCAGTCGCCGATGTTGGAGCGAATGCCTTTACCGAATCCGAACACCAGGAAACTATCACATGGCGTGAGAGTTTCTCCGATGGTGTTCGTACGATAGCCGACTTGATCCCAGCGCACTGAGTCGAGGCGGTCTCGAGGAGGGTTGGGCCAGGTGTACGTCCACACCTGCGGCACTACTCCAAGCAACAGAACGAGTTGGTATGCCGAGAACATGAGAGTGAGAGCTATGACCGAGTATGTGAGTGAGGATCATGGCTAGTTTCAGCCCATGCTTTTTATACAGAAATTCATGAGAAAAATGGTCCTGTTTTCCCTTGCCCTTCAGTGCGCTCAGCCTGCGAGCAGCGGTCTCGAGTCGCCGACGGGATCGCGCTCGTGTCCCAATTGGGCGAAAGAGCCGGACGAGGTTACTGCATTAGGGAAATTGTCGGCCACGGAGTTCAGTCATCGCCGCATACCTGACGTGAGGCCGGTTACAGAACTGCATCCGTTGGCTGATATATCCAGTATTCGAACGGTCACCCTTGCCCTCGAGTTGGTGGGTATAGGCCCATATTTGGGGAGCATCGAGTGCTTGAAAGTCGCAAATTTTCTCGGTGCATAGTCACTCTAACCGCGTTTATGTGGGAACACAGCCCCTCACCTGATTGCTCTCGCATGTCTGTTCTGGAACTTCTGACTTGTGTCACTTAAAAGCATGTCCCTTCCATCGTCGAATCTCCGTTGGTGTTTCTTGAGCTATGGTAGCATGAAATACAAGAGTGAAGGTAGAGCATCTCCCTATTACTGGAAGTCACACGCGCAAGTGAAAGCCCGCGACAGGGAAGTACCTTTTTTTCTGAGGTGCGTGCGAAACTTGGCTGCTTCAGACAATGGGAGGCTTGGGATCGCTCGGCTTCGGCCACAGCTCCGCGTCCGTGATCGGCGCATACAGCTCCGGCCGCCTCCATTCGAGCATCGGGTTCATCCTCCTCGTGCGCGCGTAGCGCTCCTCGCCCACGTCCATCTCGACGAGCACCATGCCCTCCTCCGTGCCCTCCACCTGCGCGAGGACCTGCCCGTCCGGACCGACCGCGAGCGACCCCCCACAGAACTGAGAGCCGGCGCCGTTGACGTACAATACGAACGCGTGGTTCTCCGCCGCGCGCGCACGCACGGTGAACGCGGCGACGGACCCATCCGCGTTCGCGGTGGGCACGCAGAGCACGAGTGGTGCGGCGTGGTGCGTGCCGGGCGTCGCGAGCCGGACGGCGCGGGCGGGCTCGGGGAACTCAATGTCCCAGCAGATGAGCGCGTTCAGCCAGACGTCGTCGACGGTGTCTGCGTCCACGTCCGCGCGCTCGTCAGAGTCCTTCGGGGCGACGGCCTGACTTTTCGCATCCTCTCGGTGCGGGAGAGGTGCGGGCAGGTGCAGGCTGATGCTCTTGGCGAAGCCGTTCCCGAGCTTGAAGTGCGTGCGCTCGAAGATCGACGCCGCCCACGGGTGCGTCTTGTGGTACGTGAGCTCGAGCGCGCCGGTTCCAGGCGCGAAGACGGAGGCGGTTATGTACGTGTTGTCCGTGGAGGGCTCGCGAGAGGGGTAGGACGCGACGATGCGGATGTTGTGTGTGGATGCGAGGCGGGCGAAGGTCTACTTTGATGTGTTTGACGCGTTTTGTGCAGTTGTGCGGGTAATTGTCGTCATGTGGGGTGCCATAGTTCGCGTATGTGTATGCCATCAAATGGTTCCATGCGGTCAAGAATGTCGATAAACGAGGACGACAAATAAAATAGAAAGCGGGGAGGGAGAGGGGAAAAGGAGAAGGAGCGCGGCGTTCAATATGAAATTATATTTCTCTCGGAAGAAAAAAGCGCAACACTCGCCTCAAGCACCAGCCGTTCCTGCTTCACCGCGTCCTCCAGTGCCTCCGCCGAGCAACCGTACCCGCATGTGGCAAGCTCAGGAAAGACGACAAGCTGTGCGCCGGCTTGGGCGGCGGACTCGACGAAGTGCGACATGCGCACGAGGTTGGCGAGCGTCCCGCCGGGGGAAGGGTCGGAGAGGAACTGGACGAGCGCCGCGCGGATAAGGGTCCCGCCCTGCTCATTTGAGATGGGTGCCGACGGAGTCGCGTCGGAGGCTGACCCCTCGGCATGACGGTCGCGGGACGGCGCATTCGAGGCCTCATGACCGGGAGACTCGTTGAGGCGAGTGTCAACGGACAACTCCTGCGCGGTCGGTTCGGGTTGCGGCAGTGGGTGATCAGGACCAGCACTCATTTGTTTTTTTCTTTTGTTTTTCCTATTGGGAAGGCCTGGCGGGGGGAGTGGACCTGGATGCTTTCTCTTAGTCCGATATTAGAGCGTGTGAGACTATCCTGTAATCTCGTGGATCTGCACAGTGGCAGCGCAGAAGCAAAGGCGAACAGCTGAGAGTGGTAAGTAACAGACCGCCTATGGTAGTGGATAAACTGAAGCTGCGGGTGAAAAGGTGATACAAGGTGCCGAAGATTGGTTTCTTGTTGTTCCACCTCTGAGCTGCTCAAGCGCTCAAGTCTGGTCCGTGAAAGCCAGGTCTGCGAAAAACCTGAAGAACCTCTAAAGAAGGTGACCAACAACGCAGACGTCTGTTCAACAGGGCAAGATTCTTTGAGAGCCTGACCGGCTTTATCTTCAAAATAGCGACGTTACATAAACCGATCCTGACGGATAGATTCTAAACAAATAGTGCTACGTCTGAAATATGTACCTCGAGGCCACGCGCACAAGCGAAAGCCGCGATGTGGAAGGCTTTTGAGTCGTGGGAGATACTCGGCAGCTCAGACGGCAGGAGGCCTAGGATCGCTCGGATTCGGCCACAATGTCTCGTCTGTGATCGGCGCATACAGCTCGGGCCGCCTCCATTCGAGCATCGGGTTCATCCTCCTCGAGCGCGCGTACCTCTCCTCGCCCACGTCCATCTCCACTAACACCATCCCTTCCTCCGTGCCCTCCGCCTGCGCGAGCACCTGGCCGTCTGGGCCTACCGCGAGGGAGCCGCCGCAATACTGCGGGCCGGCGCTGTTGACGTATAGCACGAACGCGTGGTTCTCCGCCGCCCGCGCGCGGACGGTGAAGCCTGCGACGGACCTGTCCCCGTTCGCGGCGAGCACGCAGAGCACGAGCGGGGCGGCGTGGTGCGTGCCGGGCGTGGCGAGCCGGATCGCGCGGGCGGGCTCGGGGTACTCAATGTCCCGGCAGACGAGCGCGTTCAGCCAGACGTCGTCGACGACGACAGCCTCCGCGGTGCCTGCGCTCCGACCTTCGACGCCCGTCCGGTGCGGATCGGGAGGGGGCAGGTGCAGGCCGACGCTGTCGGCGAAGCCGCTCCCGAGCTGGAAGCGCGTGCGCTCGGAGACCGAGGGTGCGTCTTGTGGTACGTGAGCTCGAGCGCGCCGGTGCCGGGCGCGAAGACGGAGGCGGCGATGTACGTGTCGCCGGTGGAGGGCTCGCGGGAGGGGTAGGACACGACGACGCGGATGTCGTGCGTGGACGCGAGGCGGGCAAAGGTCTACTTTGATGTGGACGACGCGTTTTTTTTTCGCGCGTTCAGGAGTGTGCGGGGGTGGTTGTCGTCATGTGGGGCGCGATAGTTCGTGTGTACGTATGTCCATCAAATGGTTCCATGCGGTCAGGATGAACGAGGACGACAAATAATAATAAAAAAGCGGGGGGAGATGGGGAGGAGAGGAGAAAGAGAAGGGAGAGCGGCGTTCAATATCAAATTAGATTTCTCACCCGGAAGAAGAAGAAACACTCGCCTCGAGCACCAGCCGCTCCTGCTTCACCGCGTCCTCCAGCGCCTCCGCCGAGCAACCGTACCCGCACGTGCCGAGCTCGGGGAAGGCGACGAGTCTCGCGCCCGCTCGGACGGCGGACGCGACGAAGTGCGACATGCGCACGAGGTTGGCGAGCGTCCCGCCGGGGGATGGGTCGGACAAGAACTGGACGAGAGCCGCGCGGAGGAGGGTGCCGTCTTCGTGAGGAGGCACTTTCCGAGAGGGCTCGATGATGGGCACGTTTGACGGAGCCGCGTCGGAGGCTGTCGCATCAGGAAGACGGTCGTGGGACGGCACGTTCGAGGCCTCATGACCGGGAGATTCGTTGAGGCGAGGGCTAACCGATGGCTCCTGTGCGGTTGACTGGGGCTGATCAGAATCGTTATTCATTTTTCTTTTCTCTTTGTTTCTCCTTTTTCTTTTTTCTGTGGGGAAGGTTAGGGCGCGGGGAAAATGGACCTAGAGGCTTTTCTTAGTCCCAGGTTCTAGGGTGCGACGGTATCTTGTGATCTCGTGGGTTCTGCGCAGCGGCGGCGCAGAAGCGGCGGCGTGGCGAATCTCGAACGACTGAGAGTCGGTAGCAGAGACGGTCGTCGACGGTAGAGGACAAGTTCAAGTCGCGCAAGTTGCGATATACGGTGCCGAAAACTGGCATTTTGTTATTCCACCTGGCGTGCAGCTACCTAAGTATGATCCGTCCAAGCCAACGTCAGCAAAAGAAACTGAGAAGAACCTTTAGAGAAGGACAATCGAAGCAGTAGAGAGCGCCAAACGCGACGAAACTCGCAAGCTTCAAGCTTCACTGCACAACCAATAACGCGGAGGCTCGGTTCTTCGGGGACTCGTCCAGCTTTATCTTTCAAAAACGATGGCGTGAATCCGACTTTGGCGGACGTGGGTTGAATAAAGAGGGCTACATCTGAAACGAGTACTGATTGGTAAAAACTGTCCAGACCTTGCTACGGCCGAAACGACTTATCTTTTCCGAAAAAAAAATGGATGATAAACGAACCGGCGTTGCAGGGGGTGGACGGAGCCGTATTGCCACCGGACTACCGCGCCGCTTTTGCCGGCTACGACACGGATGACGGCATCGTCTTTTGGAGGAGCTTTTGAAACACGATTACCTTTTAAGCGCCTGATCCGTGGCTCGGGTCCACCTCTGGCAACCACACTCTGCCGCTCTCGCGTGGCCTCTCTCTTTCCGAGTCGACTGTGCTAACACCTGCTAAGCGAAAAAACCCAGCGTTCGTTATCTTCTTGGGAAAAAGAATATAGGCTTCTACGTGCCTCGCACCTGCCTGCACGCACGCGCCTTCTGCGTTCCCATGGCCTGTGGGTATTTCTCCGAAACCTCATCAACGTCCCCCGCTTCTGAAAGGCTTCTCCCCCCGCTCCACCCCACTTTTTCTCACTTCTTCCCCGGACCGGGCGCGATCCGGGTAGCGTCATACGCGCGTCCCCAACCTTCGCCCCCGTCGAACTTATAAAAAGGCTCGAAGGAAGGCGAGGACGAAAGGTCGTGTTCCAAAAGGTTGAGAAGAAGAAGAAGAACCGACGACGACGACTTTGAACCGTCGCGCGTCGAAAAAACAACTTGGACTCTCTCTCACCTTTTCCTCCCCCCTTTCACCTCCTTCGTCTCCGAACGCCACACATTGACGACTCTACCACACTCGACGACCCACTCCTACGACACACACCTCCGCTGACACCATGGCTGGCGGAATGTCCATGGCCCCAGGCGAAAGCGCCATCACGAGCATGAAGCTCCCACACAACCGCAAGGCCATCCTCCTCGCCGTCTTCGTCGGTACGTCTCCTCTCCTCTCTCTCCCCCCTCCAGCGACGTCTCACGCTCACACCCTTCGACGCAGCCTTCGGCGGCTTCCTCTTCGGTTACGACATCGGTGTCATCTCCGGCTGCCTCATCATGCCCGACTTCCAGCGCCGCTTCGGCCACCCGCTCAACGACGGCTCGGGCAAGTACGAGCTCTCCCCCAGCCGGCAGTCGATCATCACCTCCCTCCTCTCCGCCGGCACCTTCGTCGGCGCCCTCGGCCAGGCCTTCACCTCGGACAGCCTCGGCCGCAAGGGCTCCATCCTCTTCTGGGCCGCCATCTTCACCGTCGGGACCGCGATCCAGACGGCGACGAACCACAGTGTCGCGCAGATCACCGTCGGTCGCTTCATCGCCGGCCTCGGTGTGGGTGCCATGTCCGCCATCGTCCCGCTCTACAACGGCGAGACCGCGCCCAAGGCGATCCGCGGCTTCCTGCTCGTCATGTATCAGCTCCAGATCATCGTCGGCATCTTCGTCTCCTACATCCTCGACCTCGGCATGCACGTCGTCGAGGGCTCCGCCTCCTGGCGCGTGCCCGTCGGCCTCCAGATGCTCTGGGGCCTCATCCTCCTCTCCGGCATCTTCTTCCTCCCCGAGTCCCCGCGTTTCTTGCTCGGTCAGGGCAAGGTCGACCAGGCACGCAGGGTGGTGGCCGACCTCAACGGGTGCGTTTTTCGAGCTTTTTTCTTCCCCACTTCTCGAGACTCGATCCACTCACACTGTATTTTCTTCGCCTTTTTCTGATTTTAGTGTGCAAGTTGACGATCCTGTCGTCGTCGATACTATCGAAGACCTCCAGTACGGCATCCAACAGGAGAACGAGGGCGGCAAGGCCACTTGGCTCGAGTGCTTCTCCACCCGGAACATGCTCTGGAAGCGCACGCTCAACGGAATGATGCTCCAATTCATCCAGCAGCTCAACGGCCAGAACTTCTACTACTACTACGGCGACACCTTCTTCAAGTCCGCCGGCACCGAACTCAGCCCTTACGTCATCCAGACCATCCTCGGCGCCGTCTCCGTCGTCGGCACCATCCCCGCTCTCTGGCTGATCGACAACTGGGGACGGCGCAAGATGTTGCTCACCGGCTCCGTCCTCGAGGGCGTCTGTGCGCTCATCGCCGGTCTCGTCGGGCACTTCACCCTCGCGCCCGCTAAGACGCCTGCGGATCAGCTCACCGCGCGGAACAAGCAGGGTGGCGACACTCTCATCGCCTTCGCCGTCCTCCACGTCTTCTCGTTCAGCGTCGTGAGTACCACTCTTCCAAGTCTCTCTCTTCGGATCGCTTACCGTCTGCACAGATGTGGGGTCCCACACCCTGGGTGTACCTCGGCGAGTCCTTCCCCCTCCGTGTCCGCCCGAAGGCAATCGCGCTCGGCTCGGCGACGAACTGGCTCTGGAACTTCCTCCTCTCCTACTTCGCCCCGCACAT